>JAEVFF010000166.1:103278-173970 GCA_018901945.1 Pugionium dolabratum | reverse complement strand
AAAAAACCATCGAATCAAGGGAGTTAGTTTATGGATAGAGGAGTGACGGCTTAGCGAGAAAAAGTGGTTTTGTATGCGGAAAAAGGCAATATAAGTTGAGAGAGAAGGGAAAAAGTTGTTGATGATGGTGAAACAGATTGGTATGGGTTTTTCTGATCGGCGGTATGTTTCTGTATCGTGAACACTTTTATTGGAATAGCTGCCGTTGTAGGTGAGACTAGAGATAGTGTATTGTTTTGTTCTGTTTGGGTGTTGTGAATTGTGATGGGGAAGGTGGCGGTTGCTTTTGCGGCGGCGGCGGTTGTGGCGGCTTGTTCTGTGGCTGCGGTTATGGTTGGAAGGAGAATGAGGAGTCGGAGGAAATGGAGGACTGTGGTGGGGATTTTGAAAGAGTTTGAAGACGCTTGTGACACTCCGGTGGGGAGGCTGAGACAATTGGTGGACGCGATGGCGGTGGAGATGCACGCTGGATTAGCTTCTGAAGGAGGCTCCAAGCTTAAAATGCTACTCACTTTTGTCGATGATCTGCCCAATGGGTAAGATTTAGTTGTTGCTGATTAGGGATTTCTTCAAACTATAGTTTTTCTGTTTTTTTCTTGGATTGGTGAACTTTGATTGAGTCATCTCTGGTTACATTTTTTTCCCGTCTACATTGCGTAATCCAAAGTTCATAATTTACATTGCTTAATCATTCTCGTTCACACATCAAGCAAAACTTTTTTTTGCCAAATTTTGTGAAATTGAGTGTTTGATTCTTATTTTATAGTTTCTTGCTCTAAAATGTGAGTAACGAGCTCAATCCTGGTCGTTTTGGCTCTAATGGGTGTACCATGATTTAAGGGTCTAGACTTTGAGCTTAGTTCCAGCCATGGAATTAAAAAAGTGTCAGTGGTACCATTTTGCAGGGTCAGATCCTTTGATTCCGTTCCTTTTAGTTATGTGAATTTTACATATACGGTAAAAGCTTGAAGAAGATCTCCTTTTTTCTCTATGATCTCATACCTTTACTTTGGTATCTTGTTCCTATCCACTACATTGCTACTATTGAAAGGGAAATGTACTAGTTTTTTCATATTGTAGCCATTGTATTCTCCCTTTATTATTGCATGTTGCCCTCTTTCTATGTTGCCAAGCAATTTGTTGATGGAGCTTCCACAATATATCTTATCTTCATCTGATAATGTAACTCAGTGCACTTGGGGAGACGTATTTCAAAAAATTTAGTGGTGACCCACCACTGCATGACAAGTCTATTTATCCAAATATTCACATCCAATCATTGCAGTTGTGTGTAGGATTTGCACTGACTGCTTTTATTTCAGGAAGGAGAAGGGAACTTATTATGCACTTCACCTTGGAGGCACTTATTTTAGGATTTTAAGGGTACATTTGGGTGGTCAAAGATCATATCTAGATGTTCAAGATGTTGAACGACACCCTATACCTTCACATTTGATGAATAGCACCAGCGAGGTGATGGTTCTTTTTATTTCTCACCAGCCCCTGCTTCTTAGATATAACGCAGACTGCTTATTTGGTGTATGTTGTCCTTTTTGTCTCATGATTGCAGGTTCTTTTCAACTTTCTTGCCTTTTCCTTGGAAAGGTTTATTGAGAAAGAAGGAAACGGGGTCAATTTTCAAAGTGTTAAAAGGGAGCTTGCATTTACATTCTCATTCCCTGTGAAGCATACCTCTATTTCTTCAGGAGTTCTAATCAAATGGACCAAAGGTTTTGAGATTAGTGAAATGGTTAGTATAATTGTACTCTCATCACTTCTCATATTTCTGCAATTCATGGATGCCTTTCAGATATTCTTTGTTAGTTTTCAGAATAGACCTAAGGTTGCATTATTCACTTTCAACTCGTACTAACCTGATAGAACCACACTTTCTACTTTAAAACACTATCTGGTCCTGAGAGCACTCTTGGGTTAACAGGAGTGGATGGCCTTAAGCTTAACCATTAACTTTGTTATGATTTTGTGATAATGTAATGCAGTCCAATTTGGTATTTGGTGTGAGCTCAACATATACAAATTCAAGGTTATTTAATCAAATAACCTGCAAAGTCTTATTATTTTAGGTTGGGAAAGACATAGCTGAATGTCTACAAGGAGCTTTGAACAGAAGAGGCCTAAATATGCATGTTGCGGCTCTTGTAAGTGCTTTCTCACTGCTGCAGAATCATTTCCTAGTCAAAGCTCGGGCACTTTGACTGGAATATTTTCGATCTTTCTTTTTCTTTTCCTTACCTTTTTACAATACTCCTGAGCTGAACTAAAAAAATTATCTATGTACTGTCAGAAAATCTCATGAAATGTTGCTTGATTCTGATTCAGTTTCCTCGTCTGAGCAGGTGAATGATACTGTTGGAGTCCTGTCACTTGGGTATTATCATGATCCAGACACAGTTGTTGCAGTTGTATTTGGAACTGGTAGTAATGCATGTTATTTGGAACGAACTGACGCCATAATCAAGTGTCAGGGTCTGCTTACAACTTCTGGAAGCATGGTACTAAAAATCATTTCATAGTCTATTTTCAGAAACGAGCTATCATGCTTGTGAGTTGTGATCCCAGAGAAATGTAAAACTCCTACTATTCAGGTAGTCAATATGGAGTGGGGAAATTTTTGGTCCTCTCATCTGCCTAGAACTTCATATGACATTGATTTGGATGCAGAGAGTTCGAATTCAAATGATATGGTAATCTATGCCACATTTCCCTCTCTTTTTTCCATTTGGTATTGCGTCATGAATTATTTATCAGGTGATCAGTTAGTAGTGAGCTCCTTTGTGGGGTTTTCTTAAACAGGTATTTGAGAAGATGATAGCAGGAATGTATCTAGGTGACATTGTTCGTCGAGTAATTCTTCGCATGTCACAAGAGTCAGATATCTTTGGACCCACCTCGTCGTTGTTATCTGAACCATACATTCTAAGGTATATACTATAATTAGATGCTTGATCTCAGATGCATCAAGTTACACACTTTGATCTTCTGTATCAACCATCTAGTTAGCAATGACTAACCATGTCTACTTCAATCTATCAGAACAAATTCAGTCTCAACCATGCATGAAGATGACACGCCTGAGTTACAAGAAGTGGCAAGAATCTTGAAAGACATAGGGGTAAGTTAGATATCACTGTTATTGAACTTGTATTGGTACTTGAAGGTTATATCTAACATGGATAAAAAAATGAACAAACAGGTATCAGATGTACCATTGAAGGTGAGAAAAGTAGTGGTGAAAATATGCGACGTGGTGACACGAAGAGCAGGGAGGCTAGCAGCAGCAGGGATTGCAGGAATACTGAAGAAGATAGGTCGAGATGGAAGCGGAGGAATCACGAGTGGAAGAAGCAGAAACGAAATCCAAATGCAAAAGAGAACAGTTGCTGCAGTAGAAGGAGGGTTGTACATGAATTACAACATGTTCAGAGAATACATGGAAGAAGCTCTCGTTGAGATTTTAGGAGAAGAAGTGAGTCAATACGTCGTCATTAAAGCCATGGAAGATGGTTCTACCATTGGCTCTGCTCTCCTCGTTGCATCTTTACAGTCATGAATCATTCAACGTTCGTATTTATGTTTATATATATAATTGGTCTACGTGTGTGTGTTTTTGTGTATATAAATGATTATTCAATATTTGTTTGTTGTTTATGTTTATATATATTATAGCTTTGTGTGTAAATGTTTAGGAAGATATGTATGCAAAAAAATAGGTATTGTTTTTTTTAAGAAAAAAGTTTCACACTATGTAAGTAAAGGTGATGATGATATATGTAATACCAATATCTATATATTTATATAAATTTGTCACTGATTTGCAACCACATTTTTTTGTTTTCGAATAAATTATTCGTGGTCGCAAATCAGTGGCAAATTTGCCATTGATTTTGAGACCACAATGTTTTTTTCGAATAAATTAATCGTGGTCGCAAATCAGTGGCAAATTTAGCGTTGATTTGTAACTACATGTTTTTTCCGAATAAATTAACCGTGGTCGCAAATCAGTGGCAAATTTACCACTGATTTGAGACCATAATGGTTTTTTCCGAATAAATTAACCGTGGTCGCAAATGAGTGGCAAATTTGCCACTGATTTGAGACCACAATGGTTTTTTCCGAATAAATTAACCGTTATCGCAAATCAGTGGCAAATTTACCACTCATTTGCGACTACAAATTAATTTGGAGAGAGTTTGAAAGTTTTTGATTCTCACCAAATTATTTGGTGGTCGCAAATTAGTGGCAAATTTGCGACTGATTTGCGACCACGTCACTAATTTCGAAGTTTGCCACTGATTTGCGATCATATACGTGGTCGCAAAAAATTTCTATAAATATGTGATGGTTTTCTCTCATTTTTCGCAATCAAACATTCATATTTTCTAAAACCTCTCTAAACACTTATAAAATCTCTCCCAATCCAAAAAACCACAAACACACAAATGGCAAGGAGAGATAGTAATGAAATATAAATATTATTAAAACATAATTATTTTGAAAATTAATTTAGAAAAATATTTTTAAAAGATATTATTTAAAATTATTTAAAAATTAATTAATTTTATAATATTAATAATATTATTACAAAATTAATTAAAATTATTGTATTAAAATTAATAATATTTATAATTAAAAATTAATTTAAAATTATTCATAATATTATTAAAAATAATTTTGAACAATATTAATAAAGAAAAATAGAAATTAATTAAAAATTATTTTGAAATAATTTTTAATTATTTTTTTTAATCTAATTCCGTTGTAGTCGCAAATCAGTCTCAAATCAGTCTCAATTTTTTGGGACCGATTTGCGACTACAAAATTTTTTTTGATTATTTTATAATCAGTCGCAAATCAGTCACACTTTTTGCCACTGATTTGCGACTGCGTGTTAAATGTGGTTACAAATCAGTCACAAATTTTTGTGACTAATTTGCGACTACATGGCTCTTGTAGTCGCAAATCAGTCACAAAATTTTGTGACTGATTTGTGACTACGGGTTTTGCAACCACATATGTAATCGCAAAACAGTGGTAAAATTTGTTACGGAAATTCAGTCGCAAAGTAGTCGCAAAAATAGTCACCACTAATTGGTCGCACATCAGTCGCAAATTGAACCACTATTACCGTGGTCGCAAATTAGTCGCAAATTGTGACTAATTTGCGACTACATATTTTTGCGACTATGATTTTGCGACTACTTTTGGTGGTCGCAAAATAGATGTTTTCTTGTAGTGAATAATCTGCCGCTACCGCTACCGCAGGAATCTGCGGCTGACAAATGAACATGACCATAAACACTTTACCGACCGCTGTAAACGGTAACCAAATGAATACTTTTTAATATATTTTTTAATTCGTTTTTCTATTTTTTAATTTAAAATAATCTAACTTTTACATATTAAATATTATAATTCATTCAATATAAAAATACAATAATATTTTTTTATAAATACTTTGTCGGTAGCTATCGACAATAACCAAACAAATATTTTTTTTTAATTTTGTTTTCCCATAATTTTTTTAATTTAAAATAATCTAGTTTTTACATATTGTAATTAGTTTTAATTTAGGTTTATCTTTAAAATAAATCTCAAAGATAAGATATTTGTTCAATTTTTAAAAAACAAATTATAAAAATATGTTTCAATTGATAAAAAAAAAACAAATTAACAAAAAACCAGTTTAACTTGTAAATAATAGACCTATGGAGTCATGGACAATGGACAGGAATGGCCACCAAGATAGTGGATCGTAAAGTTTATGTATGATGGATGATAGATTTATGTGCAGTGGTTTGTGACATATCTATTCTTATCTTTTTCTACACTCATTGGTTCACCTAATATTCAAATAATTAATATCTAAAATTTAAACCATTTAAAAAATAGTTAAATTATTATATTTTTTAGAATCTATAATATATTATTTGAAAAATATTTTTAAAAAATAATCTATATGTTAATAACAAAAAATGTTATGCTGATTTGTCATCGTCCTAATAAATTTGGATAATTGTTTGTTTTTATCGTGGGTTATCAAGTTTTAATTTGAGTAATTGGTTTAATTAATATTTACTATTTCTATAATAATCGATAAACTATATTTAACTATGTACATGTCTAATTAGATTTCAAACTTCTAATAAGTGGATAAATTGGTTTTAAACTTTCACTTGAAGTAGAAATATGTTTTCAATTTCTCCAAAATATATGCAATACCAATATCTATATATTTTTCTTCCACTTTTCTTTTTTTTTTCTTTTAAATTTTAATTTATTTTTGAATTATCTATGAATAATACATTGATTTATATATGACGTGAAAAAATAATTAACACAACATATTGATTTATATTGAATTGCACAAATATAATTCGAAAGTAATATATAAATACTATATTAAATATAAAATCAATATAAAAGCGTAATAATAATTTTTTATAAATATTTTGCCATTGGATGGTAACCAAACAAATATTTCTTTTAATATTTTTTTAATTCGATTTTCCATATTTTTAATTTAAAATAATTTAACTATTACATATTAAATATTATAATTAATTCAATATAAAAAAATAAGAATAATTTTTAATAAATAATTTGCCGGTAGCTATCGACGGTAACCAAACGAATATTTTTCTTATTATTTTTAAGTTCGTTTTTCCATAATTTTTTATTTAAAATAATCTAGTTTTTACATATTAAATATTATAATCAGTTTTAATTTAGGTTTATCTTTAAAATAAATCTCAAAGATAAGATATTTTTTCAATTTTTTTTTAAAAAATTAGAAAAATATGTTTGAATTGATAAAAAAACAAATGAACAAAAAACCAGTTTAACTTGTAATTAATAGACCTATGGACAATGGATAGGAATGGCCATGAAGATAGTGGATCCTAAAGTTTATGTATGATGGATGATAGATTTATGTGCAGTGGTTTGTGACATATCTATTCTTATCTTTCTCTATATTCATTGGTTAACCGAATATTCAAATAATTAATATCTAAAATTTAAACCATTTAAAAAATAGTTAAATTATTATATTTTTCAGAATCTATAATATATTATTTAAAAAATATTTTTTAAAAATAATCTGTATGTTAATAATAAAAAATGTTATGCTGATTTTTCATGGTTCTAATAAATTTGGGTAATTGTTGGTTTTTTTTATCGTGGGTTATCAAGTTTTAATTTGAGTAATTGGTTTAATTAATATTAACGATTTCTATAGTAATCGATAAACTATATTTGACTATGTACATGTCTAATTAGATTCCAAACTTCTAATAAGTGGATAAATTGATTTTAAACTTTCAATTTAAGTAAAAATATGTTTTCAACTTCTCCAAAATATATATACAAACCGATTAGTTTTAACCATATTTAGTGATACAAGAAGAAATAAATTGTGAACCCAATTTTTTTTATTAATGTAAATAGCAACAATGGTGGGCCTTATGGCTGCGCTTAGCCACTTATATATTAAGGGCGAAAGCGTCATTTAACTATGAAATGGGGGAAGAAAGAAGGCGCAACGTCATCGTCATCTTCCATTTCGCAAAGCCAAAACGGAAGAGGATTATCTTCAGTCTAGAGAGCAGCGGGAGCAGCGAGAGCAATGAGCTCATCAAGAAAGCTTCAGGTTTTATCTCCAGTTCCCGCCGATATCGACATCGCTAATTCCGTGGAGCCTTTACACATCGCCGAGATTGCCAAAGATCTCAATCTCAGTCCACTTCACTACGATCTCTATGGGAAGTACAAAGCAAAGGTATTGTCTCTGCAAAACGAATTATTTAATGGCTTTAGTGGTTCAGTTTTATGATCTAATCGATTGATGATGTAGGTGTTGTTGTCTGCGTTTGATGAGCTTCAAGGACAAGAAGATGGGTACTATGTAGTTGTTGGTGGGATTACTCCAACTCCTCTTGGAGAAGGCAAATCTACTACCACTGTAGGACTTTGCCAAGCTTTAGGCGCTTATCTTGATAAGAAGGTTTTACATCTTTTACAACTTAATAGATGTTATGGTTGCTGTATAAACTTCTCTCTTTGTATTGATTTACTAAGTGTTGTTGCGTAGGTTGTTACTTGTCTTCGCCAACCATCTCAAGGACCGACCTTCGGAATCAAAGGAGGTGCAGCAGGTGGTGGGTATAGTCAGGTGATTCCTATGGATGAGTTCAATCTTCATCTCACTGGAGATATTCATGCGATAACTGCTTCCAACAATCTCTTAGCTGCTGCAATTGACACTCGTATTTTCCATGAGGCGTCTCAATCCGACAAGGCTCTTTTTAATAGGTTATGTCCTCCAAATAAAGAAGGCAAACGTAGTTTCAGTGACATTATGTTTAGGAGATTGACAAAGCTTGGGATCTCCAAGACCAGTCCCGAGGACCTTACTCCCGAGGAGATAAAGAAATTCGCCAGGCTTGATATTGACCCTGATTCTATCACCTGGAGAAGAGTGATGGATGTTAATGATCGGTTCTTGAGGAAGATCACTATTGGTCAGGGACCTGAGGAAAAAGGCATGACTAGAGAAACTGGGTTTGACATTTCTGTTGCTAGTGAGATTATGGCTGTTTTGGCTTTAACTACCTCTCTAGGTGATATGAGAGAGAGGCTTGGAAAAATGGTGATTGGTAACAGCAAGGCGGGGGATCCGGTTACAGCAGATGATCTTGGTGTTGGAGGAGCCTTGACTGTTTTAATGAAAGACGCTATTAACCCAACACTCATGCAGACACTCGAAGGAACACCTGTCCTAGTTCATGCTGGTCCTTTTGCAAACATAGCTCATGGAAATTCATCAATAGTTGCGGATAAAATCGCTCTAAAGCTGGTGGGACCTGGTGGATTTGTGGTAACCGAAGCAGGTTTTGGTTCTGATATTGGAACAGAGAAGTTCATGAATATTAAGTGCCGTTACAGCAGGCTAAGGCCTCAGTGTGCAATTGTTGTGGCGACGGTTAGGGCCTTGAAAATGCATGGTGGTGGACCTGATGTTGTTGCTGGGAGGCCTCTGGATCGTGCTTATATAACTGAGAATGTTTCCTTAGTTGAAGCTGGATGTGTGAATCTAGCAAAGCATATTTCAAACACAAAAGCATACGGTGTGAATGTAGTTGTTGCTGTGAATATGTTTTCGACAGATACCGAAGCAGAACTTAATGCAGTTAGGAAGTTTTCGATGGATGCTGGTGCTTTTGATGCTGTGATTTGTTCCCACCATGCTCATGGTGGTAAAGGAGCGGTAAAACTAACATGTTGTTGCGTGATAATCTGCAATTTTTGTTTGAGATCTCAGCTTATGGAAAGATGAATTGTCTTGTAAATGTTGTAGGTGGATCTTGGTATCGCAGTTGAAAAAGCTTGTCAAAACATTACACAGCCCCTTAGGTTTCTTTATCCATTGGACATTAGCATCAAAGATAAAATTGAGGCCATAGCTAAGTCCTATGGAGCAAGTGGTGTTGAATATTCAGACCAGGTGATTGTTTGCTAGACCCAACTTCTTCTGTTTTGTTGCATTGTTGTTAAAGAAAACATCTTTATGTAATCTATTTATTCTAAATGCAGGCGGAGAAACAGATTGAGATGTACACACAACAAGGCTTCTCGAATCTTCCCATATGCATGTCAAAAACACAATACTCATTCTCGCATGATGCATCAAAGAAAGGAGCACCTTCAGGGTTTGTGTTGCCGATTAGAGATGTAAGAGGAAGCATTGGAGCAGGTTTCATATATCCATTGGTTGGTACAATGAGTACAATGCCTGGACTTCCTACAAGACCTTGTTTTTATGAAATTGATATTGACACTGCCACTGGAAAAGTTCGGGGCCTTTCTTAATTTGGTGAATCAGTATTCAAGCTTCAACTCACCATCTTCATCAATCCATCATCTCTACTTCAACAATAAAAAATGGAATGTTTTTCGTTTCTGAAATGAATAAGGAATCCATCTTTCTTCTCTTGTTTCTGATTAATCATTGGAAAAACTCTTTATTCAAGTCAAAACTCAAGGTAAAGTTACAAATAATGTTTGAAAACAAAGAATAAAGCAAATGAATGACACAAATTGTTTCTTCTGGAAAATCATTTTATGTGGTATCATCAAAGACAATGGAATTCTGTGAATTTAGAAAAGCTTGAAGAAATCATGCACTGGGGGGCTTGTAAAGCTTTTCGACCATCTTCCTATACTCTGCATAGGAGAAAAAGAAGAGACTTAACAAATCATCATAGAGGAACTCGCAAGATGAAATCATTATCCGGTATATATTTTTTACCTTCTTGGTTGCTCCAGAGCTGAGCTGCTTGAGTGTTCAATGGTGAGCTGATGTTCGGTTCTGACAGAGGTAAAGACGTAAAATACACACTCAGATATGCTACTAGATTAACTAATGTATGCAAGAAATCAAAAGGTACGACATATTACCTCCCAGAAGGCTCTGAATTGACAGTAGTATTGTCCTCACATCATAAGCAGATGACCATTTATCCTGCTCCAAAAAAAACATGAGACATGGATTGAGTTTTGGTACTTCTCTGATTTTGTGTAGCATACAAGACACAAGTGGACAGTGTTTTACCTGAAGAATGTCTAAACAGATATTGCCATAGACATCAACATTGGGGTGGAAACAACATGTTTCAAACTTAACCTTTGGAGGTTTGAAAGGATAGTCATTGGAGAAGGAGAGTGAGAGTCTGTATTCAGTTCCTTCAAACACTGTCTCTTTGCTTCCTGTTATTGTCCCTTTCCAGCAGAATATGTTGTCTTCCTCTGGGAAAGCGGATATTCCCGGACCACCGCCCATCTGAAATCACTCAAAGTCATGTGTGCATCTTAACTACAGAACTGGTTCAAGATTTGCTTATTTACAACAAGAGGGAAGAAAATTGATAGCTTACCATCAAGCCCATTAATTCAGACTGCAGCCTGCGTTTAAGTAAGGAAAAACTTGATTAGGAATCTGAGATTCTCCTTCAATGTCACTAAAAACAGAAGCTTTACGAAGTGATAAGATATGATTCAAAATCAATGCGAGGAAAACCACCTTAAAACAAGAAACATAGGCAGGATATAAATTTGCTTAGCATCTTAAGAGTTTAGTTTTATCAGATACATTCTAACAAACAGGTTGCATGCGGATCTTGAAGTAGACTCACCACACTAACAACCCATACGAATCCATGAATTGGATTTTATATAAACAAGAATACATACGAATCTGAGCCATAAAAATAAAGAGGCGAAATTTCGAAAGCGATGAATTCAGCAAGATCGAAAGAGAAGGAAATAAAATACCTTTTGAGAACAGATTGGCTGTCAACAGTCTTAGTCGGAGGCGCAGCTTGCTTTGATCCATTAGATGCCGGAGGATCAGCAGTAGTATTTCCCTGATACCCGTTTACGGCCGCCATCACTTTCGCTTTCAAATCGCCAGACAAGAAAATCAAAATTTCCCCCCAGGAAATCGAATACACACTCAATTAGATTACTTGATTTAGAGTAGAAACAAATGTTCGAGTGATCAAAGTAAAAGAAGAAGAGAATAGAGAAGAAAAAAAAGATCGAACTTCTTCTTCCTTCTCTTCTTTCAATGAGCGAGAGCGATTGAGAAAGGATAATCGATCGATGGTTTTAAACGGCGCTGAATGAGGAAAAACGACGTCGATTTGAACTATGAATGGAAACAATATATTTACAAAGGGAAAAGTGAATATTTTCTGAACGTTGGAGAGTAAACAAGCGGCGATTGGAGGCATTTGAAATCTAACGGCTAGTTACTTCTTTTCTTTTTCCTTTTTGATATTTTTTTTTTCTGGTTTGTTTGACCATTTTATTTAACAATAATTTTTGATGTGAAAATTAAAACATCTTTTAATGTTTTTATGTAACCAACCAACATGTACAAAGATATGTATGAGATATGTGATATTAGAGATATATCATATATATCACAATAAATACTGTATATATATTTTTCTTTTTTTTCTTTAATATTTGTGTATATAACGGGTACTCTGCTCCGATGCCGTCTCCCGTTCCGGAAACGTCCTGGAGACGGGTATTTAAAGGAGAGGCTATTTTTTCATTTTTTTATATTTTATTATTATTCTATCAAATAATATCTTCTATAATATTTTTGTGATATAAAAAAAATACCTTAAACCCTAATCCTTAAATTCTAAATAGGAATATATGATAAATCCTAATCCCTAAACCTTAAACATCAATATTAATAAGTAAAAAATTTTATTTAAAGATTTTTATATTTTTTATTTATAATTTCCTGTACCCGCCCCCAACCCCATTTCTTGTGCCCCTCCTAGTTTCAATGCAGCTTACGATTGTTTTTCATTCTTTCTTATGGTATCCGGACAACGCTCCTAAATCTAGCTTCCTCTCTTAATTTCTTCACCTTCTTCTTCCTCTCATCCGCCACCATATCCTCTCTGTCAAAATCTTTGTTTTTCTTCTCTTTTATTCTTTACCTTTTAACTTGTCTCTCTTAAATTACAAAACTCTATGTCCCTTTTTGTTTCTTCTCTTTATTGTCTCTATTGTATCTTTTGAAACACATCTTTCTGTTGAACACACCACAAATCACTCTTCTCTCGGTTATCATGGCAAGTGTGGTAGAAATAGGTATGAACTCCATGGATTTTTGGAACAATCAAACAATACCCCACCACCAACCATCACAATCAACGGTAAAGTTGTCACAATTCTAAATTTTGCTCCATGCCGCCAACAAGACATATTTCTGTTCAGTGCTATCATCGGCACGATCTCTTTATCGGTACAATCGGTGGTCTCAAGTGCAACCACAACCGTTAAAGTATGGAGCATTCTAGCTAATACCTTTGGAAACCCAACTAGAGGTCACATCCGCCAAATCCGACACCAAATCAAATCATGTGTGAAAGACTCAAAGACCATAAGAGAGTATCTCCGATTCATCAAGTCTAAAGCTGATGATTTAGCCCTCCTTGGCAAATCTATATGGACCAAGAGGACCTTACTGAGCAAATCCTTGCTGGTCTTACAGAGGATTACAAGCCTGAAATATATGCCATCAATGATCAAAAACCCGATTTCATACACAGAACTCCACGAACGCCTTTTGAATCTTGAAAGCATGATACTTTGTTCCGAATCAGTTTCTATGACACCCATTGTGGCTAATGCGGTCGACACAAGGAATCGAAAAACATGGAGATCACATCAGAATCAACAACACCGCAATACACCCACTCAGTTTAACCGAGGCAACTCGAACCAATATCGCCAAAGACAACGACCATATCTAGGAAAGTGTCAAGCGTGTAGATTATAAGACCATAGTGCAAGTTTTGTCCACAATTTTGTATTGTTCGAGGCCAAAACTTCAGCCCATCATGGCAGCCACCACCATCACCTAACACTTGGCGACCACCGCAACAACATCAGTCGTGGTAGCCACGAGCAAATCCAGCCATAATGTTTGACTTCACTTGTCTTCTCGACACCGGCACGTCGAACCACATGACTTCTGACCTCGCCACACTTGCTCTTCACATTTCATACCAAAGCAATAATGATGTTATGCATAGAGACGGCTCAGGATTACAAATCTCCAACACTGGTTCCTTTTCTATACTCTCTTACACTCGACCGTGTTTTGTAATTAATGTTTTATGTGTGTCATCATTAGCTCAAAATCTCATTTCAGCTTTTTCAGCTATGGACAGCTAATGATGTTTCCTATTTCCAGGTAAGAGATTATTTCTGTGTTTAAACTGATTATTGGTTCTATAATTCTTGGAGCTTCATCTAGGATTACTATGAATCTGAGGCTATTAGAAGTCCCATTGATGACCTATGATTGGACAGATGTTCCATGCAGAGGGAGATCGTCCATGCAGGAACTCAATGACAAATATAGCACCACGATCAATAAGTACATAAAGCCATCAAACTAACCTCACAGAAACAATGATATAAAAATTCTGACAAACATGCTCTATGCATATATACATGTAAAATTATGCGTTGAAAAGTAACTTTAAAGGTTCATCTTTGCGGTTTTTGGCTGTTTCAGTAAGAGCAATGAACTTCGTAAAGCTAGTGATTGCAGCTGCTCTACCAAGACAAATTATGAAATAACGCAGTCTTTTTTTATATGAATGTGAATGCTATTATCTAAGGAAAATCTTGGTTACAATGTCTAGTAATATTCAATCTACCCGGAAAAAATTAAAAAGAGTAGTTAGAGTAATTTTGCTTCAAATTTCATTGGAAACCCACTTGGAAAGAATAAATTGTAATCCATTTACCTCATAAAAAAATCTTTAAAAAAATTCATTAAAACAGAATTTAGATAAGAGAAAAAGAGTACAAAAGGAACATATACTCATTTATATATTGGTTTGAGTTTGTAGCAAATTCAAAATGTGTTTAGGCACATTTTCATTCAATCCGGTCTTGAAGGCTTAAACTCTATTTGGATATGGTCCCAAAAGATGGGACTAAGTCAGGTCAGTTAGTGGTTTTAGTTCCACCAACATACTACATTTGTGTATGTACATAAAGCTATTTTGGCCGATGAGAAGAGCCAGTTAACAATTAAGGGAATAATTGATTGTTATGGTTTAGTATCGTTTACTGTTAAGATTTGTATATTTGGTTTGAGTTTAAAATTCAGTTTTTTCTGTTTATGATTGAATATTTACATTTTGGTGAATAGTATTTAGGTTTAATGTTTGGTTTTAAATATTGTTAGTGTTTTTTTGTTACTATGACACAATGGAGCAGTCCAATAGTTCAATATTTTTATACTAAGATTTAACATATTCATAGGAAACAAGATGTAGTCGAATTTTATATTTTTGGAATGAACTTAAAGATGATACAACCACTAATTCACTTACTCTTTCTCAAATATTATTAGTGTTTAGAGTTTAGACTTTAGACATATAACCAAATACTAGATTTATACCTACGTCCTAAATGGGAAAAATATTCGTAAATTATATAATATTATTAATTAATAAATATAAAATTATTAAAATTATTTTTAATAATAATTTTTGTATATATAAATTAAGAAAATAAAAATAATTATTTTTTACGAAATTAACATTATTTTTAGTTAATTTAATAAAATATATTGATTTTCTAACGAAATTAATAATAATTACATATATCGTAATTATTCTAATAACTTAAATATATTTATATATTTATTTGAAAATTTGGTGATAACAAATTAACATAATATTTCTTTTAATAACACATCACAATAAAGTTATTTTTTAAAATGTTATTCAAATAATATATTAATGATATCCCTAATATATCCCTAACAAACTAACCTTAATCTGACGTGTTAATAACAAAATGGTATGCTGAGGTGTCAACACCACAGCGAGTTTCAGATTAAATATATAAAAATGTTTAAATTACTAGAATAATTACAATATATACCATTAATATTAATTTGGTTAGAGAATAAATATATTTTATTCAACTAAATAAAAAATACTATTACAGTTGCAAAAACAATAACTTTTATTTCTTTAATTTTTTATACGTTAATTTATAAATAATTTCAAATAAATATAAATAGATTTAAGTTACTATCGTAATCCCTAATATATTATTTGGAAAATATTTTTAAAAAATAACTTTAATTTGACGTGCTATTAAAAGAAATATCATGATGACGTATTATCAATACAGTAAATTTTAAATAAATATATAAATTAGCTTAACTTATTAGAATAATTACAATATATGTTATTGTTATTAATTTGGTTAGATAATTAATATATTTTATTAAACTAACCAAAATACTATTAAATTCGTAAAAACTAATTATTTTTCTTTTTTAAAAAAATTTATATATACAAAATTTAATATTAAAAATAATTTAAAATTAAAATTAAAATTATATAAATATTTAATTTATATTTACTAATAAAATATAACTTATAAATATTTTTTTCACGTGGATATAAATCTAATTAGTGTTATTAGTTGTTATATATAGAATGCGACCTTCTTAAACTAATTATTTAGCTTAAATTTATATGTGGCTTTAAAAACACTGTAAATTTCGAGCTTCCACATCAGTCTCAAGCTCAAGTTCAGATTCAGGTTCATGATTCAGAACAGATCAAAGATGTTTTGGATTGGTACTTATTAAACATTTTCTTTCTTTAACCCAAGAGAAAGTCTTTAACATATTTTCACATGTTATATAAATAAATATATTTATATCATGTGGAACCTGATTTTTCTTCCTTGTGTAAAGATTAAACTATTAATTCATCAATTTCACAAATGATCTCGAGGAAAGAAAGATCTGATCTAAAAAGAGTAAATCTTTGTATTCTGCTTCATCTATAATTAACCATCTCTGCAATTTTTGAACAACAATGGCGACAATCACCGTTGACTTTCAACTGTGTTTCATCTTCATCATCTTATGGCTATTCTCACTCTTCTGTCTCTCCACTTTCTTCTTCAAGAAACCAAAAGACTGTAATCTACCTCCAAGTCCACCGTCCCTACCGGTCATAGGTCATCTTCACCATCTCCTCTCTGTTCCATGTCACAGATCCTTTCAGAAACTCTCTTCCAAGTATGGTCCTCTCCTTTACCTTCGTGCCTTTAATATCCCAATTGTTTTAGTCTCGTCAGCCTCCATGGCCTACGAAGTTTTTAGAATTCAAGACCTGAACTTTGCTACCCGTGTCCGCGAGGATCCTGTAATGGAAAAATCAATCCTTTTTGGATCTTTTGGCTTTGTCTCAGCTCCTTATGGAGATTACTGGAGGTTCATGAAGAAACTCTTAGTTACAAAGCTTCTCGGGTCTCATTCCCTTGATCAGACACGGCTCATGCGTGGGGAAGAACTTGAGAATTTCCGTGCTATGTTGTTTGAAAAGGCGTTGAAGAATGAGACTGTTGATGTTGGTAAAGAGATGATGAAACTGACAAATAACAGCATTTGCAGAATGATAATGGGGAGGCAATGTTCAGAGGAGAATGGTGAAGCAGAACAAGTTAGAGAGTTGGTGACGAGATCACTTAGTTTGATGAGGAAGTTTCTTATAGCGAGCACAGTTGGTCGACTGCTCAAGAAGCTCGGGATCTCGCTGTTTGAGACGGAAATCATGGAGGTCTCGCAGAGATACGATGAGTTGCTGGAGAGAATTATTAAGGAACACGAAGAGAATCCGAATAAGGAAGAGGATAGAGACATGATGGATGTTCTGTTGGAGGTTTGTGCAGACGAAAACGCAGAGTTTAAGATCACCAGAAACCAAATCAAAGCTCTTTTTGTGGTAATGTCTTGAAACATGGTCTTTAATGGCTCGGCTGCCACATAAAGATCAAGCAACCTTTAGCATTGTTTTTCTTTTAATTGTAGGAGCTTCTCCTTGGAGGCACAGATACTTCAGCACAAACAACACAATGGATAATGGCGGAACTCATTAACCATCCTGAGGTTCTTAAAAGAATGAGACAAGAGATAGAATATGTTGTCGGAAAAACGAGGTTAGTTCAAGAAACAGATCTCTCAAAGCTGCCGTATTTGCAGGCTGTTGTGAAAGAAGGGCTAAGATTACACCCACCTTCCCCAATCTTGGTGAGGAATGCAACAGAAAGATGCAAGATCGGAGAGTTTTATATACCGCAGAACACAACGATGATAATAACCTCTTATGCAGTGATGAGAGATTCGAAATCATGGGAATATCCAGACGAGTTTCAGCCTGAGAGGTTCATGGTTTCTCCATTAAAAGGGAAAGAAGATGAGAGAGAACAGTTAGCTTTGAACTACATTCCTTTCGGTAGTGGAAGAAGAGGATGCCCTGGAAAAAACTTGGGTTATATATTCATTGGAGTAGCCATTGCAACAATGGTACAGTGTTTTGACTGGAGAATCAATGGAGATAAGGTTAATATGGAAGAGAGTGGAGATATGTCCCTGAGCATGGCTCATCCACTTAAATGCACTCTTGTTACTCGAATTAATCCATTAGCTAGCTTTAAATCTGTAGATCCTTGATTAGTTGATGGTTGAGTTTGATATGTCCTGTTGAAGTTGCAGACATGTCTGAAACTGACAACTGGATCGAAAGTTGCTGTCTTTGTACCGTTTCACAACAGAACTTGTTGTCTTTATACAAAGACATCTGTTTTATCAGAAGAAACGATGTTGTGAAGCTAAATTGAAAAAGTTAAGAGATAATAAGACAAGACATCAAAGGAAGACAGTTAAACATTTGAGATAGTGATCTTTACAAATTCTTAATAAATATAATAGAATATATTGATATTGTGGTATATTGCAAATTAACTTTAATATCTAAATAAATATAAATTTTATTTGTTTTGAATGTAACACAGTAAAATTAAAATGGCAATTGACAAAAATAAAACTTTTAAAAATTTTTCTTCCAAATATAACATTATTAGTTTAAATTTCTAAAAATAACATAAATTTAATATTAACATACCTTAAAATAAACCCTAAATTAGAAAAAAAAATCCAAATATAATATTTGAATTATATTTATAATTTATTTATGGTAAATATATATTTTCAAAAAATAATTTGTGTTATCTTTGGAATTTTAAACTTACAGTGTTAAATTTAGAACAAAATTTTAAAAAATGATATTTTATGGTATTATTCAAATTAAAATTTACTTTTTAAATTTTTTGTTACAAATCTAATGGCTTAAAATTAAAATTCCAAAATATTACTTACTCTAGTTAAATTATAAATAAAATTAAAATATTATATTTATATTTTTTTCCAATTTAGAATTTAGATTTTTTCTATTACAAATTTTTTTTTAAAAATCTTATTTATAATTTTTAATTTATTTTGTAAAATTAAGTTTATAATTTTACTTTATAATTTTTAAATATTATTTATGATTGTCTCTATATTTTGTACAATTAAAATTTCATATTTAAATATTAATTGAAAAATGATATAATTTGATATTTATTAAAACATGAGCAATTCAAAAGTAATAACCTTTTTAATGTGTTTATTTTTTAGACACAAATTTATGTTTAAAAGTGAAATAATTAATATAACCAGTAAGTGGTCAAATGGTTACAACATTTCCTTTTACATCATACTGGAGTTTGACTCTACTATTTTTCATAAAAGTATGTTAAATTTTCGTACGAAAATATTATGTTATTGGTTCGGGTCGTTTGGCATAATAAAAAAAGAAAAGTGAAATAAATAAGAGATGAGAATTTTTTTTTTCTCTTTAACTAAAATAATTTTGTGTTACTCTCTTTAATCTGTTTTGCCGCATGAGTCAACAAATTTGGATTATTTAATTTTGGATTTTAGA
This sequence comes from Pugionium dolabratum, assembly GCA_018901945.1. Classification (NCBI taxonomy): domain Eukaryota; kingdom Viridiplantae; phylum Streptophyta; class Magnoliopsida; order Brassicales; family Brassicaceae; genus Pugionium; species Pugionium dolabratum. The sequence goes on along the minus strand of JAEVFF010000166.1, from coordinate 154,552 downwards.
CAAAGTTACATATCTGAAACAGTATATGAATGAATGAAATTATTGCATAAGCAACAAAATTTCAGTTTCTTCATGTGTGTGAAAAAACACAATAAATTCATTTCTACACCATTTATCATCATTTCTGATTTGAATGGGTCAAAGAAATAGACCTAAATCTTTGACTATTTTTATAACTAACCCAAAAAAACCAGAAAGATAATTTGAAACAAAACGTCTAGAAATTTCATTTTTGTGTGACGAATGATTACATAACCAATGACGCCATCAGTGATTTCATTATGATTTTGAATCATTGTTTCGAATTTAAATTGTTACATTAACAGACTTAAATGATTTCTTACAAAAAAAAACACAGAAAATCTGCAATTTCTCAATCTCGTTATTCTCATATTTAAGTAGGGCTTATTAACGACAGTAAAAAAAATTTGATTCCTTTTATCAAAGATGATAAATATAATATTTTAAAATAGTATATTTTTAATTTTATCTTCTAAATTTATCAAATTAAAAATAAAATACATTAACACAAATTATTATGTAAAAATAATTATTTAACTCAAATAAATAATATATAAAATTATAATATAATGTTTGGATTCACTTTTTCTAATTTATCGCTTAATTTTTTATTAGGAAGAGAATTTTAATTATTTTACTATTAGATATGTGTTATTTTTAGAAATTTAAATGATTAACACTATATTTGGAATAAAAACTTAAATAGTGATATTTTAAACAATTGTACTTTATCAAAATCAACTCAATTTAGATTCACATGCGGAAAATATATTTCTATATTATAATAATTATATATTTAGTAAATATAAATTAGATATGCATATAATTTGTTTTGTAAAAAAAGAATTTAAATTTTTTTAATATTAATTATACAAATAAAATAGATAATAATCAGACTATATAATATAAATTTAAATTATCTATATTTTGGATAGACAGTATTATTAAATAAATCAGAAATTATAGTTATGATAAATATTTCAATTAATCTAACTTTGCGTTATATTTTTTTTAATAATTTTTTAAATATTTAATATTTTTTTATATTGTGTTTGTATTTATATCAAAAAATTTATTTAATTTTATTTTCGTAAATATTTTAATAAAGTATATATATATATAACATTTGTATTAAAATATTCTAATAGTGTATTTGATGAATTTTTTTTTTGTTAAAATGATAATTAATATATGAGAGAGAATAGTTTCACTAATTTTTCATATAAAAGAAAACAAAGAGTTATTACAAGTTTACACTGTGAACATAAAAACATAAAACATATTACTATTACAACATTTGACAACTGTGTTCTTCGGATCATGAGTTTTACTTTTACAAACATACATTCTAATCTTTCGAAATTTCTCAAAATAAAGCATATTAAGTTAACTTTTATTAGGTTTGCTGTTGGGGTTACCTCCAAGCACATGAAGTGATAAGAGGTTGATTCTTCCATCCTAAATACAATGCTCCATCTCTTTCTTCAAGTGTATACTTCTCTGAATAACTCTCAAGCAATCCTTTGATCGTTGCGTTCACATATGAACTTAACGGATACGGTTTAAAACCCGCCATTTGAAACCGCGACCTCCATTTCCCTAATGGCTCATGCCGCTCTTCTCTTTCGGTCCCTTCGCAAGCTATAAGATTCACAACTTCTCTAGCCAAACAATGCTGTTCGACGTTGATTCTTTCTTTGTGATCTCTAGCAAGTTTCACATCTATGGATTCGAAAACCGCCAAGTAATGGTTCATTGTCTCCACGAACCGGGGAAGAAACGGTGCGGTGTTTGTATTTGCTTCTTGCTCGACTAGAGTCACAACGCTCGGGGATAAACGTTTCACTAATCTCAACAGTCTATCTCTGTGATTCTCCACGGTTACACTCTCATCAGGCATGTGGTGAAGAACAAGCGGGAAGTTAACTGCAAGTGCTTCTCCGTTTCTAACTCCTAACTTCTCGATTTCGACTTCTGTGCAGCATAAATCAGCTCCATGGAACTCAAACGGCACACCACACATTTCCGCAAGCTTTCCGAGTCTTTGTCCAACTAATTCAAGTCCACCTTGTCGAGCAAACGATGATCTCGGATCATCAATTCCTGTTATCCTAACTTTAGGAGGTCCCCCAGGACGAGCACCGAGAGCACGGATTAAACTCACCCATTGACCGCCTTGGGAAATCTGAAAATCGATTATATGCACAAACATTTCGTTCTTCACAGCTTCGGCTATAGCTCCATTTGCGGATTCATAACCAAATTTGAAATACGGGCAGGCTTCGTATAAGATATGCATATAAGTAAGAAGCTCAGGACCCGTTGGATCCTTGCATCTTAAAGCTTTATAGATAGAGCTACCTGAAGAAGCTAATCGAGCTATAAGCCCTTCAAGCATATATGCTCCTAAGCGTTGAACAGGCTCACCAGAAACTGAAACCATTTGCTGTAACTGAGAAATCAACCAATCAGTCATAGCTACATCGTAGTTTTCAACAGCTTTTGCACATTCGCAGAGCATTCCTTTTATATCTCCTCTCGAGATCATCTCCATAGATCTATACATAGCTGAAGAAACAACTCTATGATGTTGTCCAAACCCCGCTTGATGGCCACAACCATTAAAGGAGCTGTTGTCTAAATCAGGCTCCATCATTGCAGTCTCCAAATCTTTAAGCATAAGACTAAGCTCTGTCTCGTTGTTGTTTGTCCCGGAAGATCCGCTCAACGGAGAGTTGTTATTGTTGTTGTCGTCAGAGGAATGATTAAACTCAGAAGAAGCGTTAAACCGGGATGAGTTGTTGGCTTGTGAAATCGGACTTTCATTAGAAGAAAAGCTTGTGGTTGAAGAACAATTGTTGTGGTTGTTAATGTTAAGACAAGGATGAGACTTAGTGCCTGAAGAGGATTCAAGTGTGCAGTAAGAATCAAATGTCTGAACAGAAATGTCAACTTTTTGGACTGAAGATGGTTGATGGTAAAACAGTGAAGATCCATCTTGGATAATATGTTTCTGAGTAGACTCCATGTGGAAATTATCTGCCAGCAAAACACAAAACAACATTTTTTTTCTGAACAAGATAACAAGAACCCTAAAATTGTTCATCTTAAGATTTATAGTGACAACAATTAAAGAACAAACCTTAAAAGATTGTATATGTATTCAACTGAAGATCGACCCAATAGATAAAGTTCAAAGATTTCAACCCTAACTCAACTTCAACAAAGCTTAATCAAAAGCAAAGCTCTACAAATAGAACGAAACCAGAGGATTAATTGAAGAAGAGAAAAAAAGATGGAAACTTTGAAATCAAGAAGAAAACGAACCTGAGTTTGAGTTTGAAGAGAGATAGAATTGAGGATTTGTGAGATTTTGATATGAAGCTTCAACGCAAAGAATCAAAAGGGAAATGCTTTGTAGCTACCACTTGATGCCCAATTTTCTACAATTTTTTTTTATCCTAATCTGTTATATATACGAAACACACCCTTTGACTATTCATAGTTACATATTTGCCACTGTCCGCGTAAGAATATATATATAACAGTCAATACTTAATATTATTATGACGACTGTACTTTTATCAGTTGTTTATTATTTTGCTTGAAAAAATAAAAGTTTTAGGGATTTTCTTTCCTTTCGTAGTGTATCGTTTTATAACTTTTGTTATATTATTTATGAAAAACGTGTCAAAAGTAAAGGGATTATTCGAATGTGATACTATAATATAATAATGAATAATTTTTGTGTAAAATATATTTATAATACATTATTTGAAAAAATAAATTTATATACTATTAACAGAAATATCATTTGACGTATCATCGTCACAATAAATTTTAAATAAATATATATAAATAGATTTAAATTATTACAATAATTACAATATATGTTATTAATAGTAATTTTATATAAAAAATTAATATTAAAAATAATTTAAATAAGAATGAAAATTATAGAAATATTTAATTTATATTTATTAATAAATAATATTATATAATTTGTGAATATTTTTTTCTCAAAAAACGTGGATATAAATCTAATATATATATATATATATATATATATGAATCAAACAAGTTAACCATTAAAAACGATATATATACATAATTTCAATACTAGTGCAAGAAACATGAACAAAAAGATTAATTTTATTATATAATTAGATTTATATTCACACTATAAAAAATATACATAAATTATATAATATTTTATTTATTAAAATATAAATTTAATATTAATTTTAGAGTAATACCCTAAAATATCACTTTTTAAAGTTTTTTTTCAAAATCTAGCATCATAAAATTAAATTTCCAAAAATAGCACAAATACTTATGTGAAAATACTTATTTATTCTAAATAAATTATACATAAACTTAAAGTATTGTATTTGGGTTTATTATTTCCAATTTAGGGTTTAATTTTTTTCTATTAAAATATAGTTTTAATGCATTTTCTATTCTAAATTTTTGCTATTATTAGAAATTTAAACTAATGATGCTATTTTGGGAACAAAAATTTAGAAAAGTGATATTTTAGACATTTGCCCTTAATTTTATTATGTCTGAATTAAAGAAATAAAAATAATTTTTTATTAAAATTAATAATAATTTTGGTTAGTTTAATAAAATATAATGATTATATAACCACTTTAATAATAATGATATATATTATAGTTATTTTATTAATTTAAATTAATTTATATATTTATTTAAAATTTATTATACATCATATAGTTATTTTTAAAATATGTTTCTCAAATGAATACTATATGTTAAAGATATCTGGACGTGGTCCCTTAATGGTCAAGTGTTTGGAATAATAAGGTATGATGGTGATTTATTATATTGTATGAAAAACATTATACCATTCTTTTGTTTACTTTTTTGGAAACCTGGAATTATCGGTGAACAATTACACTACTATACATATAAATTAACGACTTATAATGCATTGTAATACGATTTGTTATAAATTCATTTTATAACTAGATTCATGTGTAGAAAAAAATATTCGTAAAATTATAATTTATTAGTAAATATAAATTAAATATTTAACTTTTATTTAAAATTACTTTTAATAATAATTTTTGAATATTTAAATTAAGAAAAGAAAAATAATTATTTTTACGAATTTAATAGTATTTTTTTGATAATTTAATAAAATATATTAATTCTCTAACCAAATTAATAGCAATGATATAATTGTAATTATTCTAATAAGTTAAGCTTGTTTTTATATTTATTTGAAATTTATTCTAGTGATGACACGTCAGCATGATAATTCTGTTAATAACACGTCAGAGTAAGATTATTTTATTAAAATATTTGTCAAATAATATATTAGGTATTACGGTAGTAACTTAAATCTATTTATATTTATTTGAAATTATTTATAAATTAACGTATAAAAAATTTAAAGAAATAAAAATTATTGTTTTGCAAATATAATAGAATAAATTATATTTATTCTCTAACCAAATTAATATCAGTCGTATATATTGTAATTATTCTAGTAATTTAAACATTTTTATATATTTAAGTTAAAATTCGTTGTGGTGTTGACACGTCAGTATGATATTTTTGTTATTAAAACGTCATGATAAAATTATTTTGTTAAAAAGTTTCTGAAATAATATATTAGAAATTTAAAAAAAAATGTTAGTGTTCAAGTCTTTGGAATAAAATAAGAAAACGTATGAAGTACGAACCGACAATTTGCGATGGTGATTTATTGGCCTCCGGTCTAATTCCGGTTTGATGTCAGATTATTATTATTTTATTATGTTTAGTTAACAGCAGATGATAAATCGTTTTCCTAAGGGTGAGGAAAAGAAAGACGAGGGCAAAAGAGTCCTCACAGATGCAAATATCGAGGAAATGAACACCAAACAAACCATGTGTTGATCCAACATTTTGTTACTTTTATGTCTAAAAAGTTTGTGATTATTCTCTGCCTTTTTATTCTCTCCTTTTCTTTTTCTTTATTCTCTTTATTTACTAATACAAAAATTTAAATTAGGATGAGTTTTAGTTTCCTTATTAAAAAATCAGTAATGATTCTTTCATTGTATTATTATATATTTTTACTCACATAATTAATGTATTTATATAAAGTAATACTTTAAAATCATATTTTTAAAAAATTTAATTCTAAATTTAATATACTAAAATTTAAATTCTAAAAACAACATAAATTTTTGTGTGCAAATAATCTTTTTAATAAATAAATTTAAAATATTGTGTTTGAGTTTCTATTTTTCAATTCAAGATTTAAATTTTTTTAATATAAAAGATTTAAAGATAATATTAAATGTGTGATATTAATAGAAATTTAAACTAATGGTAAATTTAGAACAAAAATTTAAAATAATATTATTTTGGACAATTGCTCACTTAAACTTTAAAAACGTAGAGATAATTGGTTTATAACAATATATTTTAGACTGAAGAGTAAAGTCTGAAAATATCCCTTCATCTAATATATCCATTTTCATCATTTTTGTAAGAAAATTTCTTCATCTAATTTTTTAAAATGGTCGTGCTAATAGGAAATATGGTTAAATACTTAATGTTGCAAAAGAAACAAGATACAATGCTTTTTTCTTAGCGATGCCCCAATTTTTTAGAAGATAAAGGAAAGAAGATACAACTAGATTTATATTCACGTTATGTGTGGGAAAAAAAATTTATAAATTATATTTTATTAGTAAATATAAATTAAATATTTATATAATTTTAACTTTTATTTAAAATTACTTTTACCATTAATTTTTGTATATATAAATTAAGAAATTAAAAATAATTATTTTTTACGAATGTAATAGTTTTTTTTGTTAGTTTAATTAAATATATTAATTTTTAACTAAATTAATAACAATGATATAATTGTAATTATTTTAATAAGTTAAACTCATTTATATATTTATTTGAAATTTACTGTAGTGATTACACGTCAGCATGATATTTCTGTTAATAACACGTTCGAGTAAAGTTATTTTCTTAAAATGTTTCTCAAATAATATATTAGGGATTATGGTAGTAACTTAAATCTATTTATATTTATTTGAAATTATTTATAAATTAACGTATAAAAATTGAAAAAAATAAAAATTATTATTTTTGCAAATGTAATAGTATTTTTTGGTTAGTTGAATAAATTATATTCTCTAACCGAATTAATATCAGTGACATGTATTATAATATCAGTGATATGTATTTATTCTAGTATCAGTGACATGTATTCTCTAACCAAATTAATATCAATAACATGTATTCTCTAACCAAATTAATATCAGTGGCATGTATTGTAATTATTCTAGTAACTTAAACCCTTTTATATATTTAATCTGAAATTCGTTGTGGTGTTGACACGTCAGCATGATATTTTTGTTATTAACACGGCAGGATAAAGTTACTTTGTTAAAAAATTTCTCAAATAATATATTAGAGATGTTTGTTACTCGACCGAATCTAGAGTATCGCTCCATGTCTTTCACAACTAAGGAGTTTAAGTGGTTTCATTGTTTTTAACTTTTTTGGTATTGTTAAGAAGAATGAACTTCAAGAATCTCAAGAGACATTTGAATCATATATTAATGGAGTGATTTATTTTAATACGTCCCTAGAGTCGAAGTGTCGGAAGAACGGACATATAGACTGTGACAAAAATCGATGAATAGAGAAAAAGGAAAACGTTTGGTGAAAATATTTGCAAACTGTTGAGTCGAGGGGACATGAAAAATACAAAAATGACCAATCGTAATCTTTTCCAAGTTAAAATGGATATCAATCTTTATATGTTTAGTGTGTTGATGTTATACCGGATTAGACGAAAGATAAATAGTGTTGATGTTGCCACAACCATTCTTACACGAAAAGGGAAGAATTTTATTTCATATAGCAAATTACGAAACTAAGTGGTCTTAGCCACTGCGTACGCGACTCTACGATACTCGGCCTCAGCACTAGAACACGAAACGATCGATTGCCTTTTTGAAGACCAAGAGATGAGGTTACCACCAAGAAAAATTCAATAGCAAGAAGTAAAACGTCGAGTAGATGAACATCCAACCCAATCAACATCTCAATATAATCAAACTTGTAGGACAAACCGTTCAAAATGTGCAACACAAGCACACACTGAGGAATAAGAGAATCGATGTTGGAAAGAAGATCAGAGAAAGATTTTATCTTCTTACAATATTCATGAACAGAGAGGTCGTCAATTACCGTTGTGCGTAAATCATTCTCAAGTGGAAGAGCACGAAAGAGTTCTTCAATGGCAAGCCATAGTTTATGAGTATTAGTATTTTTTCTTGAGAATGGTTTCAAAGATGGAATCGGATATGGTTTCCTATCACGTTCTTTCCCTTCTTTTTCGGTTTCAGGGATCGCGGAAGAAGAGCCATCAATATGACCAGAGACGCCAAAACTCACACAATGGATCTTCAAAAGTTTATGCAAAGTACATAATTAAGTTTTCCTATGTCAAGATAAATGGGAATATATGTTTTGATTTGTGTAATTCCATAAGGTTTATCATTGAAGAAAGTGGCAACCATTTTGACTTGTAGATAAAAAAGAAGAGAAATATAAGAGAAAAGAAAGAAGAAAACGTGAAAATGAAAAGAAAAAGAAAAACAATAGAAAAAAAAGAAAGAAAACAAAGATAGGATAGAAAATATTTTGTTTTTCACATTAAACATACATGGAAAGTTTATATAGAATACAAGAGAGAGATTTAGAGAATAAACCTAGAAAATCTAAAGAGGAAAGAAACCTATAGAATTTCAAGAAACATGAGTCATAGAGATATCCCTAATATAGTATTTGAGAAATTTTTTTAATAAAGCAATCTTACTCTGACGTGTTAATAATAAAAATGTCATGTTTATGTGTCAACACCACAACGAGTTTTAGATTAAATATATAAAAGGATTTAAGTTACTAGAATAATTACAATGCATGCCACTGATATTAATTTGGTTAGAGAATCAATATATTTTATTCAACTAACTAAATTTTTTTTATATTTGCAAAAATAATAATTTTTATTTTTTAAAGTTTTTAATACGTTAATTTATAAATAATTACAAATAAATGTAAATAGATTTAAGTTACTATATAATCTCTAATATATTATTTGAGAAAAATTTAACAAAATAATTTACTCTCAAGTGTTATTAATAGAAATATCATGCTGACGTTTCATCACTACATAAATTTCAAATAAATATATAAATAGACTTAACTTATTCGAATAATTACAATGTCATTGTTATTAATTTGGTTAGAGTATTAATATATTTTACTAAATTAACCAAAAATTATTATTAAATTCATAAAAAATAATTTTTTTTCTTTTCTTAATTTATATATACAAAAATTAATATTAAAAGTAAATTTAAATAAAAATTAAAATAATATTAATATTTAATTTATATTTATTAATAAAATATAATTTACGAATATTTTTTTCCGTGGATATAAATCTAGTACTGATTTATTCTAATAGTCCAAACCTTAACCTGATATCGATAGCATTGTAGCACGAACACAATGGTATGGACGCAGCAGAAACAGCAGCCGTCGTCTATTTTCAAAGTTCACACGTTAAATTTGAAGACATTATGCCGACCAATTTTATGGGTCCACCCATCACTTTACAGCGTTTGACCTATACAATTTTCTCATTTTCTCTCTGATTGAATCAATGTCTTTGACTTGTTTTGTCTTCCTTCGAGTTACTCTGTCGGAAAATCTTGCGCTGTCACAGAATTTGAGGAATAGGAATTACAAAGTCATTCATAATTTCCTTACTAGACATTTTGAGAAAAAAAAAATCGTTTGCTATGTTTCTATAAAGAACTACCAACTTTTTTTACGTATTATATTATTATCAGTATTTGCTAAATTTTCAAGAGCCACAAAAATCTTATTTTCAAAGTATCAAATCACTTTTAGTATTTCTATATATTATTTGAAAAATATTTTAAAAAAGTAAATTCATCCTTATTAATAAAATATCATGTTGTCATCACCACAATTAATTTCAAATAAATATATAAATAAGTTTAAATTATTATAATAATTATAATATATATCATTGTTATTAATTTGATTAGAAAATTAATATATTTTATTAAAATAACAAAAAATACGATTAAATTTCATAAAAATAATTATTTTTATTTTCTTAATTTATATATACAAAAATTAATATTAAAAATAATTTTAAATAAGAGTTAAAATTATATAAATATCTAATTTATATTTACTAATAAATATTATTATATAATTTGTTAATATTTTCCTCCACGTAGGTCGTGGATATAAATCTAGTTGACCTTTATTATTAGAGTAATACACTAAAATAATATTTTTTAAGTTTATATTCCAAAGCTAGCATATTAAAATAAAATTTATAAATAACATTAATTATTATTTGAAAATAATTATTTACTTTTAATAAACTATATATAAAATTAAAATATTATGCTTGAGTTCATTTTTTCCAATTTAGAGTATAAATTAATTAAAAAGAGATTTTTAATTATTTTTAATATTAAATTTGTTGTATTTTTGAAAATTTAAACTATTAGTGTTACAAAGTAGACTAGTTCAATCAAAATGTCTAATTCTTGATATTTTTTATATCAAATTAAATCTCATCTTATGGGTTTGTTGACAAAAAAAAATAAATCTGTAGAGACAAAAAAATTGATTGAAACATAGCAAATGACAAATCGGAACAACATGAATTACATATATATAACTTAAAAAGTTAAAACAAGATTATTGAATGGTTATCCAAAGATCTCTATCACCTAATAATAATAATCTTAAGATGACACAAATCCAAAAAAGAGAGAGAAAAAAAATCACATCTATGCCAATTTACATACTGTTTTGTCTATTCTTGGTAGGTTTTGTCATTCTCTCTTCCATTCAGACAATTTCTTGGCTTTTACGCAAAAGAGAAGAAGAAGAAGAAGAGATTTCACATAGCTCAAATCGATTCCATTGCGCCTGTAACCGCAATGCGAAATTGTGAGAACCCGGTTATGCTTTTGTGTAACACGGCCTCGGAGAAAATTCTACCTTTTACCATTTTCCTCATCATCTTTATCATCGTGTTAAGTCCGGTCGTAATGTCTCAGGTGGTTGTACCAGATTCGGACGCAGATTGTCTCTTGAGATTCAAAGACACATTAGCAAATGGTTCGGTTTTAAATAGTTGGGATGCATCAACATCTCCATGTAAAGGAAATTATGAGAACTGGTCTGGTGTTCTTTGTAGCAATTTCGTTTGGGGAATACAACTCGAAGGAATGGGCTTAACCGGGACACTAAACCTCGAACCATTGATTCCTATGAAGAATCTACGAACCATAAGCTTCATGAACAATGATTTCACTGGCTCAATGCCTCAACTTAAGAGGCTTAGTTCATTGAAATCTTTGTATCTATCTAATAATCGGTTTTCTGGGGAGATACCTGCAGATGCATTTCAAGATATGCCATATTTGAAGAAGATTTTGTTGGCGAATAACGCTTTCCGTGGAGCAATTCCTTCTTCTTTAGCTTCTTTGCCAATGCTTTTGGAGGTGAGGCTAAATGGTAACCAGTTTCAAGGCCAAATACCATATTTTAAACAAAAGGATCTCAAGTTAGCTAGCTTTGAAAACAATGACCTCGATGGACCCATACCTGAAAGCCTTCGAAACATGGATCCGGGTTTTTTTGCAGGTAACTTTTTCAATGTTCTATACATTAACATGCTCATCAAATCATAATACTTATTGTTGATAGGAAAAATAACATTGTTTTTTGAATGTATACATGAATTTGGGGCCTTTTAATATATTTTTACATAAGATGTTGGAGGTGGGCTTCACACCTCCAACTTCGAGCTCGGCCCAAATAAAAACCGGCCAAGAAAAAATCGGCCTAAGAAAAAACCTGCGTAGAAACTAGGAAACATAACCTTTTGGTACGGAAAATCTCTGCCACTCTTAAAAAATCAAGAAGATCTCTCGAAAACGTCTGATCTCGTCAGATATCGAGAGCGGCGTTGAATATCTCGAAGAAGCATTAATAAGCAGTAATGTGGCGTTTATGATAAAAATCTTAGAGATTTAATAATTTAGAAGTGTATAAAAGAACAGTTGTTGGCTTTAAATGGACATCCGAAATTTAAGACAAAGATTATTTAATAGCTCGTCTTATCAATATTTGCCGAACTAACCGATAAATATTAGCTCTCCATTGTAAATTGGTATTACTTTCATTAAATCCAAATTGAATAACTCGAGTTTTGATCGGAAAATTTAAGTTCAACATAAAGATTTGCACATAACCTTCAAATAATTTTGAGATTTTGATTGACATAAATGTTTTTTATGTTTGGTAAATTGTAGGTAACAAAGGTTTGTGTGATCCTCCTTTAAGTTCATGTTCTCCTTCCTCTCCAGGAATTCCTATTGATCCAAGATCTCCACCTACTCCTCTTCCTTCACAAGGGAACAAGACTGGATCTTTTTACACTATATCGATCATTTTGATCGTTATAGGCATACTACTAGTGACCATCGCACTTGTATTGTGTTTCATTCAATCAAGACGACGTAATTTCTTGTCAGCTTATTCTTCTGCAGGCAAGGAAAGGATAGAGAGCTACAATTACCATCAATCCACAAATAAGAACAATGAATCCGCGGAAACCGTTGTGAATCACGCGAGGAGAGGATCTACGTCTGATCCAAACAGGCTTTTATTTGTCCGAGACAACATTCAAAGATTTGGTCTTCAAGATCTTCTGAAAGCTTCAGCTGAAGTTCTTGGCAGTGGAACGTTTGGTGCTTCATACAAAGCAGCGATATCTAGCGGACAAACATTGGTCGTGAAGAGATATAAACTTATGAACAATGTTGGAAGAGAAGAGTTTCATGAACATATGAGACGGTTAGGGAGACTAAACCATCCGAATCTATTGCCTCTTGTCGCTTACTATTACAGAAAAGAAGAGAAGCTTTTAGTTACTCAGTTTATGTCTAATAGTAGCTTAGCAAGCCATCTTCATGGTATGTTTTCAACATTATGATGACTCATTCTTATCTCCAAATCAATTGGCAATTTCTGCGTTTGATCATATGATTACTTTTTTCAGCGAATCGGTCAGTGGATCAGCCTGGATTGGATTGGATAACACGTCTAAAGATCATAAAAGGAGTAGCAAAGGGTTTATCTTACTTGTTCAATGAGTTACCGACACTAACGATCCCACATGGTAATATAAAGTCATCAAACGTTGTTTTGGACGAATCATTCGAGCCATTGTTAACAGATTATGCTCTAAGACCAGTGATGACTTCAGAGCACGCACATAATTTCATGACTGCATATAAATCGCCAGAGTATAGACCCGAGAAGGGACAGATCATAACTAAAAAGACCGATGTTTGGTGTCTCGGTGTGTTGATTTTGGAGCTTTTGACAGGGAGATTCCCTGAGAATTACTTAACTAAAGGTTATGATCAAAACGTGAGTCTTGTGACTTGGGTTAGTGAAATGGTTAGAGAAAAGAAAACAGGTGACGTGTTTGACAAGGAAATGAAAGGGAAGAAGAACTGTAAAGCGGAGATGATTAATTTATTGAAAACTGGGTTGAGATGTTGTGAAGAAGAAGAAGAAAGGAGAATGGATATGAATGAAGCTGTGGAGATGATTGATATGTTGAGAGATGGAGATTCTGATGATGATGATGATGATTGTGGTTCTATGGATCGAGGAAGTAATAATAATTTATATTCTTCACTGTTGTTGGACGATGATGACTTTGGTTTCGCCATGAATCGATGAGTTTTTTCGATTTCTTTAGGAATGTTAAAGAAATCTAAAACAAGAAAGTCAATATGCCGGCGTTGGTAGCTTCACCGGAGAGAAGAAAGAAGAATATGCATGTGATATTGGGTTTTCTTTGCCTGAGAAAGTTCTAGTCGAATTTAACTGATTATGTTAGACATTTTGTGGGGAGATAATAATATGTCATTAGATTCATATTATAAGGTTGAGAAACCCATAATGGATCTTAGTTTGTGGTATTATATGATAGATGTTTGTATCAATATTTTTATAATGTTTTAGAGAAGACAGATACAACCTAATATGCTGCTTTTGTTGGAAATATCAGAATCAGAAAACTAGCAACTTTTAATAGAAAAGTTGAATAATTTGTAATATATTATTTGAAAAATATTTTTAAAAAATAATTTTACTATTATGTGTTATTAATGGAAATTCAATGCTAACGTGTCATCACTACCGTTAGTTTCAAATTTTTAATATATTATTTGAGAAACATTAAAAAAAATAATTTTATCATGACGTGTTATTAATAAAAATGTCATGATGACGTGTTATCACCACATTTAATTTCAAATAAATATAGAAATGAGTTTAAATTATTAGAATAATTACGATTTATGCTATTGTTATTAATTTAGTTAGAAAATTAATATATTTTATTAAACTAACCCAAAAATACTATTAAATTCGTAAAAAAAATTATTTTTCTTTTTTAATTTACATATACAATCCTAAAAAATATCATATTCATAAATCAAAAACATAGACGAACTCCTATGAATGTGGAAAAAATACCCGCTTATGAAACAACTCGAAGCATGGGGTTAGCTTATTGATACGTTATCGAAAATCTCATTTGAATAAAATTGGAATATATTTTATTTTTTATTGAAAAGTACTCGTAAATATTAAAAATAATTTTAAATCAAAATTAAAATCATATAAATATTTAATTTATATTTAATAATAAATAATATTATACAATTTACAAATATATTTTTCCACGAATGATATGAATATAAATCTAGTTTATATTAATTCGAGCTTATAGGATGGCAAGTACAATATACAACATGCGAAGAAATTGTGCATAAAAAACATTCCATATTGATGATGATGCTTTTCCTAAATCCGACTAGCCATTTTAAAAATCTTATCACATTCTATAGCTTTTAATGTATGATTATGATTCTTTTTCCAAAATCAATGTATATAATTTGGTAAGTACTCAAATTTTAGTGGAATATATTTTTTATTTTATAAATGCATTATTTTTGTTTCCATTTGATTGAAATTTCATTTTTAATATAAAAAGTGAACTCGTTTAAATTGTAAAAATAAAGTTCCAATTTTAGATCAATTATTTTATTTTGAGATATCTGTTGTATAAATTTTCTATTGTAATAATTTATATATAAGTTTGCTATATATACTATTAGTTTGCTCCATTGTCTTCTCCCCCGAAATGCGATTGTTTTAGAAATTCTTTTATATTTATTATGTGATCTACAAATTTATTAAAATCAAATGTGATACAAAAGTTTATATATTAAAAAATTATATTGATAGTATTTATTTATTTATAATCATTAGAATTTAACCTCGGTTTGTGTTATATATATATATATAAGCATTTTACATGAAAACCATATGGTTTGTCTTTTTTTTAGTGTTTAAAGAAAATTTTAAATTCAATTATAGTGTAAATTTTGTATTAAAATAGGTTAAATATTAAAATATAATTGTTAGCTTGTTTCCTAAATAAGATGATTGTTATATATTTATTACCATGATTGGTTTGCACTAACATTCCTTTTCTTCCCTTTTGTGACACATAAATAATATTCATAAAATTATTATTGCAATTGAGTTTAGGAAAATATATATATATATATATATATATATATATATATATATATATTCTCCATAGAAAAATGCATTCTCATCAAACTCTTTAAATTCTTAGCAAAATTTGATAAGCTTTGTCATATCTAAGTGTTTGGTTTAGGTGCAACTTCTTCAAACTCTTTACATTTTTTTCTCAAATTTAATTGTTTTGTAGGTTTTTTAAATGACTTAAACTCTCTTTCTCTTTTGTTGCTTGTGAATTTTCTTTTGTTGCTATATATATTATTAGTTTTATTATTTAGAAATTCTTTTATATTTACAAGTTTTTGAATTCTTAATTTTTATTGCAAATAATCTATTTAGTATAGTTAGAATATATATATATATATATATATGAATATGTATATATAAGGGAAGAAAGCTTATTCGAATTCTTTTCTATATCTTGATTATTAAAATATAAAATATTTTAAATAAAATTAAAATTATATAAATATCTAATTTATATTTACTAAATAAATGATATTATATGATTTTTGAATTTTTTTACAATATGAGTTCTGACCTTAAATGTTTAGTTGTATTATATATTTTATCTTTTTTTCTCTTAAATAATTTAATTCACCATATCACACTAATCAACATTACATTTATACAACAATTTAAAAATGTCTCAAAAACATTATCACAAAGGCATCTTTCAAATAAAAACATCTTTCAAATAGTCATCAAATTGCTAAACAAAATTTAACGATAATAACAAAGATCCAACAATAACTTTGTAACTTTTACTATCATTTCTGTAAATTAGTAAATCAACCTAACAAAAATAAGAAAAATCAAACATTGATTATATTTATAATTGTTATTAAACAAATATTCAAAATTATAATTACATATCAGAATATATTAGTTACTTTGTTGCTTGAATTATCGAAATATGTAAAATAACTAATATATATATATATATATATGAAAATACATTATATTTGTCAATATTTTATATAACTTTATTAAAATTTAACTATTTTTAAAAATATTTAATAGCATATCTATTGTATAAATTTTCTATTGAAATAATTTATATGTAAGTTGTAAGGAAAATATTCTATACATAACATTATGTTATTTTAAATATTCTATTAAAATATTTAAAGAAAATTTATACATAATATATGATTTGTATACAATATTAAGGAAAATATTTTTGTTAAAAAGACAAGGAATTTTCCTTATCCATGAAATACACTTCTATATAAATCGAATATAAATCAAAGAGATACACTTCTATACACATTGGGATTTTACTTAATACCTTTATAAAAAAAAATCAAAGAAAGATAAAGAATTATCGACTAATTTTGCAGATGAATCATTCAAAGGCTTGTGAATCATCATCTACAGAAAAATTCAAAGGCTGGTGAGTTTTCTTTTGTATTAGTTTTACTATTTAGAATTTTTTTTTATATTTACAAGTTTTTAAAATTTTAGTGTAAATAATTTATTTAGTTATGTAATTGTGGTTAGAATATATATGAACATGTTAATATAAGTGAAAAAAGATTACTCACCAGTGTTTCGGTGTGATGCTATTCTGAACATGAGTTTTTGAATGATTCGATAATTCTTTATCTTTTTTTTTTGATTTTTTTTCATTAGCTTTGTAATTATTAAGGAGAGAAAGACACGAAATTATGTTAAAAAAAATGATAAATTTTTTGAAATGATAAATTCAAATTTAATATATTAACATTTAGATGTATATTTTTATATTAGCAAATATACAAAAAAAAAATTACTCACGAAAGTTTTTAAAAATTTTCTGTTTTAGCCAATTTTCCGTTTGATTTTAAATATGTTTTTAATTTTAAGATAAAATTAACTAATTTTTATTGAGTAATATTTTGAAATTGTATTTTTAAATTTTTTATTTCAAATTTAATAATTTAATATTAAAATTTCAAAAATAATATAAGTAATTATGTGAAAATAATTATTTATTGTAAACAAATTATATATAAATTTAAAACATTATATTTAAATTTTTTTCAATTTAATGTTTATTTTTTCTATTAACAAAAAATTGTAATGTATCTAATTTTAAATTTATGTTATTAATGAAAATTTAAGATAACAATGCTAATTTGGAAACAAAACTAAAAAAGTGATATTTTAAAATATTGTCTATTTTATTTCTTTTTGTTCTACTGTTTGTTTTTTTATTTGCTAACAAATTTTAGGTAAATAATAAATAACGCGTTAATTTAAAAATATAATTTTTTAATTTGTATACAAAAAACCTAAACATCATTTAAAATAAAATATATAGAGAATAATTTATCATTTACGACTTACTTAATTAGTTACATAAATAATTTTCAGATTACTAATTTACTATAAAAATTTTAAATATCAAATTAAGACCCAATATGCTTATATCATATTTTGTTTAAAATCTCAATCATATGATATGTATTATTTCACAATGGGTGGATTGTTGTATCGAATTTTACAATTTTATATTATGAAAATTATACTTTTAGTATTTTCTAAAAATTAAATACGAATGCCACATAATTACTAACTCAATGTGAAAACCTAATAATAATATTATATTTTTTTGCATAGATATTGTTTACTAAGTATTACTCTTGAGTTTCTTTTTATCGAATTACAACAATCTTTATTTTGTTATATAATAAAATTCTATGCTATTTTTAAAGAAAACTAATTTCAAAATTAAGTTTTTTATTTTCATTTTATTTATTATGTGATATAAAAATTTATTAAAATCAAATTTGATAAAAAAATTCATTTCTTAAAAAAATTTATCGATAGTTTCTATTTATTTATAACCATTAAACTTTTATCAATAGTTTTTATTTATTTATAACCATTAAACTTTAATCTCATTTTGTGTTGTATATATATGTAATCATCTTACAAGAAAACCATATGTTTTGTCTTTTTCCTTTGTGTTTAAAAAAAATTTTAAATTAAATTATCTTGTAAATTTATATTAAAATAGGTTAAAAATAAATATATAAGCCTTAGACACTTTCTTAAATAAGATGATTGTTATATATTTATTACCATGATTGGTTTGTACTAACTTTCCTTTTCTTCCCTTTTGTGACACATAAAAAATATTCATAAAATTATTATTGCATTTGAGTTTAGGAAAACTATATATGTGTATATTCATATATATATATATACATAATTGTCTTCTCCATAGAGAAATGCATTTTCATCAAACTCTTCAAATTCTAAACAAAATTTGATAAGCTTTGTCACATCTAAGTATCTGGTTTAGGTGCAATTTCTTCAAACTTTCTACATTTTTCTCTGTTTCAGGTGACTTCTCTCTAAATTAATTGTTTTGTAGGTTTTTCAAATGATTTAAACTCTCTATGTTTCTTCTTTGTTTAGGTTAGTATATTTGGGTTGATCATAATCTGTTTAAAGTTATTGGAATTATGCTGTAATAAGCTTTTATGAAAACCTAAAAAATAGGGTTTTGTAAAGGAGAAAACAAACTTTGACAGAAAAAAGTAAAAAGAGAAGACAAACATGTGGTTTAACTATTTTCTGTCTATTGAAGTTTATAAATTGTTTTTAATGTTCATTCATTAAATCATATTTTAATAAGTGTATATATTTCGTATCTATTTTTTTAAATAATTAATTAGATTTAGTTTTATATTTTGATTTTCATGTGTACATATTTTTCTTGTATACATAATTAAAATAAAACTTAATTAATTAAAAAATTGTTTTTTCGTCTAGGATTTCTCAAAATTTAGTTCTATTTTTTATAAATTTAATGAAGTAATTTTTAGTATCCGGGTTATAAATTATTTAAATGAAGTAATTAAGCTTTATTTTTTAAGTATTAGATTTTATAATATTTTGGCTATTTTAACTTTCTTATATGTTTATTGTTTATTTTTTTAATTATTTAGTTATAACAACATTTAAGATAATATTTTACAATTTAATGGTGTTTTGTAAAATTTATTTCTTATTATTACAATTGTAAAGATAGGACTCTACTCTAAAAACACTCTCCAATTCCAAAGAAAACATTTTATCAAAACTATATATAGTATTTTATATTTTTTTCGTTATATATAGTATTTTGCATATCTATATATACATGTACCTATTGCCACAAATAATTCTCTAAATGTCAATGATCAAACTGTAAAAAGAAAAGTTTTTTATATAGATTGATTAATATATAGAAATGGATCTTGAGGATCAAAGTTTATAAATTATATTAAAGATTTTTATTTTTTTATTTTTTTTAGGTTGATCTACTAATTTACATAAATAATGGTGAAAGTTACAAAGTTTGTGACTTCTCGTCCTATTGTCTTCGCCTTAATCATGGTAATTCTTTTTATTATCATTCAATCTTGTTTATCAATTTGATGATTATTTGGTAAATGTCTTTAATATAATGTTTTTGAGGTATTTTTAAACTGTTTTATAAAACAAAATGTAATGTTTATTAAAAGAAAAAAGAAATAAAAATGTATAATACAACTAAATGTATAGGGTCAGAGTTTAAAACCAACTAGATTTATATTCACGTTTTCCATAGAAAAAAATATTCACAAATTATATAATATTTATTATTTAGTAAATATAAATTATATGTTTATATAATTTTTATTTTTTATTTAAAATATTTTTAATATTAATTTGGTAGGTGTAAATTAAATAAATTAAGATAATTGTTTTCTTGAAGTTAATAGTCACTGTTGATTAATTTAATAAATTATATTGATTTTTTAATCAAATTAATAGCAATAATATATATTATAGTTATTTTAATAATTTAAACTTATTTATATATTTATTGTAGTTACGTGGTGATAACATATTTTAATAACATGTTAAAATAAAATTATTTTTAAAAAATATTTTTAATTAATATATTAGGAATGTGTGTTACGGTTATTTGTTCATTTTTATTGTATTTTTATAAAGTTTTAAGGTATCAGTTTGTTGAATTTCCTTTCTTTTATTTTCAAAGATATATTTATTGAATAAATTTAGGCACTTGTGGTGGTCGTTTTTGGATGCATACCGATTACAATTTGGCGTAAAACAACAGAGAACATAACAAACGATGTGGCTGTATTAACTCAAGATCTCCGGTCAAGTTTTGTTTCCGAGATTGAAAACATCGGACAGTTTTATTATATGAACAAAAATTCATCTACAATCGGTTTAGCCAGAGTTATAGATTCCTTTCCGACCAACAACTATACTTATTTCACAGAGATTCAAACACAGGTTGGTAAATTACTTACATCAACTCATATTCTTGTAACTATTTAAAGTTATTACATAACTGTTGTTGTTTATGTTCAGATCGCACCGATGTTGTTTCAAGCTTATCTAACGGTTCCTCAAGTCTCACAAGTTTCGTATATTAGTACAGACGGGCTTTTGTTTTCTTACATGACAGAAGTAAACACAAGTCTAGCTCTGTTCGCCAATTCTTCAAGTGGTGGAGATTACAGTTGGTATACTCAAACTGTTGATAAGATAACCGGTCGTCTTATCGGAAATGCAACGAAATCTCAGCCGTTAGATGTGATCCATACGGACTGGTTCCGAGCAGCACGTGGAAACTACACCACCGCCTTTGTGGGAACGGGTTTGAGAGGTGAAGATAAAGAGACTCTGTTTCAAAGCGTGGTTAGCTTGAGACAACACAAGAAAGGAGTTGTTTCGTTAGGGTTTCCTGTTAAGACATTAACTGATGTTTTCAACAGTTTGAATCTACACGGCGGAGAGCTTTACGTGTGGACTAAGGAAGGGACATTGCTTGTTAGTCAAGGTTCACTGAATACTTCTTTCTATATCTCCAATGGTTCGATTTGTTTCGGTCGAGAATCAAAATCCCTTCGGTATCAATGCATCCATGGAAATTGTAGTTCTGATGGTTTCCTAGTGGAGATCGAAAGATCAAAATACCAAGCTTTTTGTTCTGTTCTTGAAATTTCCGGCGTGTCTCTGGTAAATGTTATATCATCAATATGTAAATAGAATATATTCGTCACATCATTCATATAAATGGGTGTTTTGTTTATTTCAGAGATACACACTCTTGTTTCCCAACAAAGGAGGAGGACCAAGCACTGAGAACGCAGCGATGTATCTTCTTATAGCAACAATGGTTTTGGGCGTGTTGTATCCTCTAGGGTTTGTGATTTTCATGGTGCAAGCAACAAGAAGAGAGATGCATATGCGTGCAACGTTGATAAACCAAATGGAAGCAACACAACAAGCTGAGAGGAAGAGCATGAACAAGAGTCAAGCGTTTGCAAGAGCTAGCCATGATATTAGAGGTTCTCTTGCAGGGATCACTGGTTTGATTGACCTATGCCGTCAAGAAGTTAAACCTGGTTCCGACCTAGACACTAGTCTTAAGCAAGTGAATGTATGCACCATAGATTTGGTTGGTAAGACTCTCATTCTTTTTGAACTTTCTCTTATGTATCTTATCACTTTTTTGTCCCTTAACAAAAAGTCTTTGTTATGCTGTTATTATAGATCTACTTAACTCTGTTTTGGACATGAGCAAAATCGAGAGTGGGAAGATGCATTTAGAGGAAGAAGAGTTCAACTTGTTGAAGCTTCTTGAAGACGTTATCGATTTTTTTCATCCTGTCGCGATGAAAAAAGGTGTTGATGTAGTTTTGGATCTGCATGATGGCTCGATTCTCAAACTCTCGAATGTGCGAGGTGATAGTGGCAAACTAAAACAGATTCTGAACAATCTTGTCAGCAATGCAGTTAAGTTCACAGTGGATGGGCACATTACGATCCGAGCATGGGCTCAAAGGCCAGGTTCCAAAAGCTCTGTGGCCATGGTTTCAGATACTAAAGGAGGTGTATCCATGTTTTCAAAGTGTATGTTCTGCAAGAATAAAGACCAGGCATCAACCTATGAGATAGAAATTTCGAATTCCATAAGAAACAATGCAAACACGATGGAGTTTGTGTTTGAAGTTGATGATACAGGTAAAGGGATACCTATGGAGATGCGTAAATCGGTGTTTGAAAACTATGTTCAGGTAAGAGAAACAGCTCAAGGACAACAAGGAACTGGATTAGGACTCGGGATTGTGCAGTCTCTAGTAAGCACTTAAACTTAACTATTGATTCTCTTCCCCAGAAGGGAAATGGAATCTAATCTAATCTGTTTTTCTTTTATAGGTAAGATTAATGGGAGGAGAGATAAGAATCATTGACAAGGCCATGGGAGAGAAGGGAACATGTTTCCAGTTCAATGTCTTATTGGTAACTTCAGATGCTACAATGAGTGACATGAAAATGGGACAGGACATTGAAGCAGGAGGAGATTACATATCTACACCGAACCTCGGGTTAACTATAAACACTTCGTTGGGAAGTAGCATGAACTTAAGGAACTTGAGCCCAAGATTCAACAACTGTCTCAGCTCGAGTCCAAAACAGGTAGGTTCTCGAGTAGTTCTCCTATTGAAAGATGAAGAACGTAGAAGAGTTACAGAGAAATACATAAAGAGTCTAGGGATCAAAATTACAATGGTTGAAAAATGGGAACATTTGAGTCATGCTTTAGAGAGACTTATCGGGGTTTCACCTCATAGTTCCATGGGGAAAGGAGAGTGTAGTATGAGAAATGAATTAATAAGCCAGAGCTCAAGGGAGTTACCTCTGATTGGCATGGATGGTATTGATTCAAGAAGCCAAGTTCCAAAAAAGAGAAGTAGCAGTTACTATGCATTTGTCCTTCTTGTGATTGATGCAAAAGCAGGACCATTTTCTGAGCTTTATGATATTGTAGAACAGTTTCGAAGAGGCTTGAACCATAACATATCTTGTAAAGTTGTTTGGCTTAATGAACCGAGTGCTCCTGGAAGTGAGAGAGGGGATATTAGTTGTTCGAAACCTTTACATGGAACACGTCTTAACCGAGTGCTGAAGATGTTGCCTGAATTTGGAGGAACTCTACTAAACGAAACACCTATTGAGTTGCAAAAAGAATCACTATTGAGACAGTCTCTTGTTGCAGAGACATCACCAAAACATAAAAGGTGTGAAATCCAAGAAGAAGGGACAAGTTCAAGGTATAACAAAAAGATAAGCAGATCAATAATGGCACCAACATTATCAGAGAGGGAGACTTGGTTTCATTCAGTACGTACCGGTCGAAATGCCATTGGGATCCAAGAAGAAAAGCAAGGAACCTCCAACACGAACAAAGATGAATTCTTAAGAGGAAAGAGAGTTATGGTCGTTGATGATAATCATATAACATCTTCCATTGTAGCAAGAAAACTGGGGAAGATGGGAGTGTCCAAGGTCACACAATGCAACAATGGAAAAGAAGCAGTGAGATTAGTAAGTGAATGGTTTCAACAAAGAGAAGACAAAAGTTCAATACATAAACTTCCTTTTGACTACATATTCATGGACTGCCAGGTAACTTACTGATAATCATTCAATAAAAACAATCGCAAATGGCTGAATTTCTAATGAATATCTTCATGCTTAGATGCCAGAAATGGATGGATATCAAACAACAAGAGAGATTAGGAAAGTGGAGACACAATATGGTGTACATATACCTATTATAGCTGTATCTGGTCATGATCAGAGTTCAAAGGAAGCAAAGGAGACCATAGAAGCTGGAATGGATGCATTCTTAGAGAAAAACTTGAATCAGGACCAACTTGTGAACATCATTAGAGAAATCGAAAGTAAGATAACTTTATATTAGTATTGTAAGTAGATATGTTGCAGGTTTTTGCAAATCCTCATTAGGATCACATGCACATAGAAAGAGTTTTCTTCTCAATTCTTTTTGTTTTGCTTTATGAGAATTTGAAGCCTTAGGTTTCATTTTGAGTTTGAGATTTCGAGTTTATCTAAACTAATTACCTCTTCTTCTCAAATGTAATAGGATTTACTTCCGTCAACTACACGAATTTATGCGAATAAATCTATTTCCACCCGTACTTTTGGATCTTTTATAAGTTACATAAACTATTTTTTTCTTTCGTAAACTACACAAAATTCATAAATTATTCCAATTACAAAAATTTCGTTAATGGTTACACGTTAAAATGTTATTAAACCTTGTTTTACTTTGAAAATCTGGTTTTAATTTCAAAATAAATCCAAGTTAAAACTATATTTTCGAATTAGAACCAGATTTAATACCTATTTAACGTGTAAACATTAATAAAATTTCTGAAATTAGAATAATTTATGAAGTTTGTGTAATTTATGAAAAAAATACAGTTTATATAGTTAAAAAAAGACCCAAAAAGTACGGGTGGAAATAGGTTTAGTCGAATAAGTTTGTGTAGTTGACGTAAATAAACCCAATGTAATACAAGTCTTAGAAAAATATCGAATTTAATTTACAAGAACATGAACACTATAACAATAATAACACATTGATGAATTTAAAAGATAGAGAAATTGATTTACAGTGATGAAAATTTGAAAGTGATTCAGACTTCAGTTTGAAAAAACATTCAAAGAGGTTTCTTGATGATCCCATAAGAGATTCAAGAAATACCAATGGTTTTACCGAGTAACCAAAGAACAAGAGACAATTCAAGTCCGAATATTGTATGGAGTGTTCCTCTATCAAGTGTAAACCCATAAACTGTGATTCCTGCTCTGTTATTCTCGAAATAACCCACTATAAACAAAATCCAAAAGAAACATAACTCAGTAAATTAACCATTAATAAAAGCAGTAATTGCAGAAGGTATCGTTTTCTTATTACCTAGAGCTTGCCGTTTTTGGAATGAGATGGTACTGAAAGCATAAGCAGGAATGATGTTATTATTGTCAAGATCATCTTCTTCGTCACCATAATCTTCACTATCTGATTCTGTTAATGTAATTATATCATGGCCTTTGTTGTTGTTTCTAGCAACCAATGTTGGAGTCTCTCCATCTGCAGTCTCAAAAGACTCTAACGTCGCACATACATGCCATTTCGCAGCTAAACATGTAACAGCTTGAGCTTTATGTGTGATCTTTGATGCACTTCGTAACAGTATCAAAAGTGCAGTGACTAATGTCATGGAACAAAGCTGAGATGAAAGAGAATAATAAGCACACAAAATCTTAGTTTTCTTTTCTTTCGAAATGGGTTTATTTACAAACTTACAGCAAGTTCTCCAGCTCTGTAGATATTGACTTCTGTATAGGCTTTGGTAGTAATAAGCAGAGAAGAAAATTGACTTCCAGTAACAAGAATCAATAAGCATAGAATGAAGGAACGATATCTATGGCTGATGATTCTGAGATGACGTCTGATACGGAGATGTTCAGATAAGATTGAACCAACATCTGAATCAATCTGAAATAACTGAGCAAAGTCGTGAAGACGTAGGATCTGAAGATGGCAAATGAGACGGAAGAGAACACAGACAAGAAAGATTACGGTTGTTCGGTAAAGCCAAGAACAAAGCTCCATTACACAAGCCATTGTATCACTTAAGACAACATTTCCTAAAAATGGTATCTGAGATCCACCTGAAGCGTACCACCAGATTTTGTATGCACTCATTGCTAAGAAACAAGGGATCACGAAGTAGGACACTATATGAAGCGAAGTCTGTACAACAAAAGAGAAAACATTTACAACAATTGTGATCCTTTTTTTTAGATATTTCACTTGAAATACTTGTGGAGCAAGTAATAATATGTTAAATCCAGAATTTTTTTCTTCGCCCAAAAATGTAGGAGAAGAAAGTAGCAATAGAGTTTATGTTAAAGATTTTCTAAGCTTTTGTTGTTTTGTGGGAAAACCGTATAATTCCATCCACGAAATTTCATATTTGTGTGGATATACACGAAGTTTGGACTTTTTTATAGTTGTCGTCAAACAGAAGTTAAATATCGAATTCCCCCACCAATCTGGAACCTTCAACCTATTTTTACACGAAATTAAATTTGGATAATTAACCAATGATTTAATTACTAAACCGACGATAAATCAAATTTTATCTGATTTTGATCCATTTTTGACAAATTTTGAATCAGATGTTGACCCGTTTCAATTGGTTTTAGCCCGGTTAAAATTTGGTCAAAACAAAGTACAAATTGGATTAAAAATCGGATAAAAAAGGATTCAAATCGGATTAAAACAGATCAAAATCAGGTCAAATTTGATTTGATTATGGTTAAATAATAAAATAATTAGTTAATTTTCCAAATTTAATTTTGGATAGAAATAAAAGGAAAGTTTAAAATTATGGGAAATTCGACATTCAATTTCTATTTGACGATAATTAAAAAGATCACCAAACTTCGTATATATCCACACATATATAGAATTTTGTCCTGTGGAATTATTCACTTTTCCCTGTTTTGCAACTCAAACTCTTTAAGATGCGTCGAGTTGTTTCCTAACTTTGATATTCTTTCTTAGCAATCTTCTCTTTTATATTATCTTTTATTTTCAATCTTGACTTTATACTTTGAACATTGTATTTGCCATAGAATATTAATTTCTTACAATAATTGCTTTGTTCTCCAATTTAGATAATGAGTTGTTTCTTAGTTGTTAATGGATACGATCCAGAATTTCTAAAAAAGACAAAAGATTTGTGATTTTAGTTTTGTAAAAATTACGAATTGAATGTAATGGAAGAAACCCAGAGAAAAAATCCCCCAAAATTACGGAAAATTCAAATTAGGGGAAATTTTTGAGAAACTCACATTGAGTTGATTGGTGTAGTTTCGGCGAACGGTTT
Organism: Pugionium dolabratum; assembly: GCA_018901945.1. Classification (NCBI taxonomy): domain Eukaryota; kingdom Viridiplantae; phylum Streptophyta; class Magnoliopsida; order Brassicales; family Brassicaceae; genus Pugionium; species Pugionium dolabratum. The sequence continues at coordinate 127,025 of JAEVFF010000166.1, read as the reverse complement.
CGCTCTCGTCCCAGAGTTTATCGAAGAAGAGGAATCGGCGGAGACCATATTTGCTAACGAATCTAGTGAGGCAGAGGAAGGAGACGGTGGCGACGCTGCTGAGAGAAAGCTGGACGACGGAGTCGTATGGTCTGGAATGGTAACTGTCGCAGTCAGCACAAGCGAGGAGGAAATGAGAAATCGCTGGAACCACGAGCGTGAACACGACGAACATCGTCCAAGAGAGAATCGTTGTCCATAGACTTGAGTGATCCACGCACATCCATCGTAGGTATTTACGGAAGCTATGTAGCTCGTCTTCCTGGTGTGAAACGCATCGATTGAACACCTTGTTGTTCTCACGGTTAATCAGTGATTCCCTTCCGCCGCAGATGTTGATGTCTGCCATGGACGATCGCTTCGAAAAACACTGCGAGAATCAGAATTCAAACGAGAGAGAGAGAAAACAGTGTGAGAGACAGAGAGAGAGATAGCGTTTGAGGGTTTGGTGTTTCCACCCTTTATATGCGATTAGAAACCGCGATATGTAAAGAGAAGCGAGACTAGAACTACTATTTATAAGTTAGTTATTTTGTTGCAATGTCAGGTGGGTGTTTTTTGTCTTGTAAGGTGGATATCTAAATAGTATATGTTGAGAGCTTAACAGACATTCGGATATTTAATTCTATTTTGATGGATTATTTTCAATTTTAGTTTTTTTTATTAGTAAAATTAAAGATTCAGTAAGTTAATTTTATATTTAGTTTTGATAGCGGTTTGGTTATAATTCAGTTTCAGTTAATTTGTTTATTAAATTTAAAAACTAAAAATAATTGAAAATAATTCGGATAATCAAAAATAATTCGAATAATCTAAAATAATTGGAGTAACCAAAAATAACCCAAAATAACATAAAATAACTAAAAAAATAATCAAAAAAATAATCAAAATATCTAAAATATCTAATTTTTGGATAATTAAAAATAACAAAACATTAATTGAAAATAACCGAAAAAACCAAAATATCTAAAATATCTGAAATATTTTTGGATAACCAAAAATAACGGAAAATCATTTGGTTTCGTTTAGTAACCAATAATAATGATTTTCCAAAATAATATCCGTTCGGTTATACATCAGTTTTGGTCGGTTCAGTTATTAAATTTTAAACCAAAAATAATTCGAGTAACCAAAAATAATTCGAGTAACTGAAAATAATTCGAGTAACTGAAAATAATTAGTAACCGAAAATAATCAAAATAATCGAAAAATAATCGAAAATAATTGAAAATAAATAAAAATAACTAAAAGTAATCGAATATAACCAAAATATTTAAAATATTTTCGGATGACCGAAAATAACTTAAAATAATTTAGTTTTTTCATATATTATTTTGGTTTTTGTTTCAGTTTCGATTAATAACTAATAAGTATAATTTTTTAAAATAATATCTGTTCGATTATTTTTTTATAACCGAATAATAATTGAAATCTGTTTTTCAGTTTAATTTCGTTTCGATTGATTCGATTTGGATTTTTTTTGTCCAGGGCTACGTTCAATTATCGTTCTTCTTTTGTATATGTTCAGAGTATGAGACTCTTAAATAAAGCAGAAGGTGAACACAAGTTGTTGCTGAGTTGGTCCCAGTTAGCATGTGTTTAGCTTTTTCTCACCTCACCGAAGAAGCATAGCCACACTCCGTGCCGTTTTGTCTTTTCCTGATTAACCATATTAAGTTTTAATTTAGTTGATGTAATGTAAGAAAACAAAATATCATTAGTAAACTCGTTTTAAAAAATGTAAGAATATTTCTTATATTAAAATATTTTTATACGAATATCTTTAAAGAATTGTTTTTTAAAGACCACCGACTAGAGATCTTTTAAGTTTTCTGAAAGAAAAGTATAATTCAGGCATCTGGAATGTCTATAACTCAATTGGTCATTATAATCAATTGAATACGTGATTATTATTAACTCAAAGGTTATTAACTAAGTAATCAAACCATTTTTTCTCTCACAAATCACAATGTGATAAAGCTTGTTTTGATTATACAATTATATTTACATTTTCATATGAAATTTGGGAGGAGTAATTGAACTAGAGGAGTAATTGAACTAGAGTTATATAGTTCAATTCTACTTTCTCTCGTACAAAAGTATTAAATTTTCATATGAAAAATATTAAGCTATTGAATCGGTCCGTTGTGGTCAATAATAAAAAAAACCCAAAATTTTCTACAATCGAACCGTTTTCAATAATTTAAACCTTCATACGACAGTAAATATACAATCGAATTTATTGACCCAAATTTTTAATATATTATTTGAAGAACATTTCAAAAAGAAATGAATGTATTATTAGCATAAATGTTATGCTGACGTGTTATAACTACAGTAAATTTCAAATAAATATATAAATGAGTTTAAATTACTAGAATAATTATAATTATTATTAATTTGTTTAGAAAAATAAATATATTTTATTAAAATAATCAAAAAATACTATCAAAATTCGTTAAAAATATTTTTTCTTTTCTTAATTTACATAAAATAATTAATATTAAAATTTAAAATTATATAAATATTTAATTTATGTTTTATAATAAATAATATTATATAATTTACAAATATTTTTTCTCCGGCAGATATAAATCTAGTAGTTGACTTAAAAGAAAATCACCGTGGGTTGATTGAATACATTGATCAACATATTTAAAATAAACACAACATAGATGTGTGACAATTATGTCGACATTAATCTGAATCTTCGACATTACATCGCTACAATCAAACTATGAAAAAATATTTTCTCACAAATTCAGTTCTCCTATCAATCCGATCTGGAAATTGTACTGTTAATCTTTTAGCATCATTTTCATTAACTTCTCAAGTTGATTAGAATTTATATTATTCTTGTTTTTTTTTATATATTTCAAATTAAGAAAATTATTGAAGGAAAAAAAATGTGTGGCAATTAGTTGAGCCTTCCAAAAAGCCTAGCCCAAATTTACTGATAGCCCAAGCCCATTATAGATATACAAACCTTTTTTTTTTGTGAACAAAACTATTTAGCCCTTTTCTTTTCGTTTTAGTTTTACTCAAAATGAAACATTCAATCTTTATGAGTAGGTTCCAATTTGGAAATTAATAATGATTAATACTCTAAAATAGTACTTTTTAAAAAATTTCTTCTAAATCTAGCATCCCAAAATTAAACTCTCAAAAATAGCACAAATACTTATATAAAAATATTTATTTATTTTAAACAAATTATATATAAATCTAAAGTATTGTATTTGAGTTCATTTTTCTAATTTAGAGTTTAGTTTTTTTCTTTTAAAATATAGTTTTAATGCATTTTAATCTTAAATTTGTGCTATTATTGAAAATTTAAACTAATGATGTTATTTTGGAATAAAAACTTATAAACGTGTTATTTTAGAGATTTGCTTTTTTTTTTTTTTTAATCCACAAACTTGTGGAATGACAGAATCAATATGAGATCCTGCGTATATTTTAGAAATTATACAATTCTGCAAAATCACTGCTATTACATTTAATTCACCTTACATGTTTCATCACTTTCTTTCTCTAGTAATAGTTTTTTTTTTGTATTGTAATAAATAAGTAATAAAACAGTTAAAAAAATTTGTGTGGGTTGTTTCAACGTGTCTGAATCGTGGCAGGGAAAAAGTAAAATAAAAAGGCAGATTTTAGTGTAACGCCGAACACAAAATCTAATGTAATGAGTCAAACACGAAACGAATCTGCCTGCCACCGAAAACCCTTTCAATTAAATATCATAATTTACTTCATTTTGCCGACCAAACTCAACCGAATCAAATTGTCTCAGATCACTCACCTATAAACTTACTTCTTTAACCCCTCAAAAAACACTAGAAATTACCTTTACAAAAAATAACACAACTCTTTCAAAATTTCAAAACTATAGCAGACAAATATAAGATATATCTCAGCTTAGTAATAATTTTGAGTTCGGTTTATTTCGAAACATTTTTTTACACTAATAACCGAACCGATAAAACCGACAGATTAACTAAACCAAACCGAATTTTATTTTTTCTATTTCGGTCAATTTTTTACAAAACCGAATTAACCGAAACCTGAATGAACCGATCTGAATAAATCGAAAAAACCAAAAAACCCATACCTAGTAATAATTGTGTGGAAATATAAGATATTCGATTTGGTTTCGATCAGTTATTTTCAGTTTTGATTTTTCGGTTAATAAAATTAAAAATTCATTCACTTATTTCTATATTTTAGTTTGCTTTCGGTTTGGTTATACTTCGATTTTAGTCGGTTTGATTATTAAATTTAAAAATCGAAAATAACCAAAATAATCAAAATAATTAAAAATAAAGAAAATAATTAAAAATAATCAAAAATAATCAAAAATAACCAAAAAATAACAAAAAAAATAATAAGAAATAAGTGAAATATCCGAAATATTTTTCGATAATATTAATTCAGTTTCAGTTATTAACCATAATATCCGTTGGTTATTTTTTTATAATCAAATACCAACAAAAAAATTTTTTTTGTTTTTTCAATTCGATTTATTAGATTCGGATTATTTACTGCTGTCCAAACCTAACTTATCTTTATTAACCAGCAACCCATCAAATTTGATTCAAAAACAAATCCAAAGATGTCATTTTGTATAACTACTGAGAAATAATGCAGATTTGCTCATGAACTTGAAGGAGATAAACGAAATCTACCCCAAAAAAAAGATTCTAGATTTAGATTATTTAGAATCATTAGTTCTAAGTGTATATGTCACAAAGATGGTTTGATCTTTTCTTCAAGAACCAGATAAAAAAACGAAAACCCAGATCTGATTTCTTACAGTAAAACAAACAAAACACAGATCATCGTTCGTCTTCATCTTCTTGATTGAAGATTTGAATAAGTAATAATCATATAGATAATACTCTTACAATATCATCAGAGAAGAAATAGAACCAGCACAAGCTTTATCATCTTCTTCTTCTTCTTCTTCTTCATCTTCTCTTTCTATTTCTCCCGCATAGTTAAAATATTATGAGATCAAGAAAACAGAAAATTAACAAAAAAAATTCTTTTTTGAAATGGGGATTCGTTTTTTTCATTGAATCTAATCACGGATATGTGATTTTGTTTACCCATTCATCAGAGACGTAGATCGGTGCAGTGAGGATCGTATGTGCTGTTGAAGAATTCAACATCATCCAACGGAGGGAAATTAAGATCGAATTGAAACGGTGGATTCCGTCGAGAAGATGATGCGATGTCTTCGTATTTGTCATCGTCGATAACAGACGATGAGGAATCGCAGTCGCTGTGACAATCCTCTGGAACTACAGGCGGCGTTCTAGGGTATCTCTTCGTCGTCGTTGGAAGTTTCGTCGCCGTTGGTCTCGGTCCGCTAAACGATTCGACGGTGCTGCTCATGCTGCTGGTAGTCGGCCGGCTAACAATCGGATACTGCTGTTCCGGAAGGTGAGAAACTCCAGCGTATAACCGGTGGTCCATAAACGGATCGACTTGTATTTGGTTTTGATTCGTCACGAACGGAGAAAATCGCAGATTCTGTTGCTGTTGTTGTTGGTAGTTGAGTTGTTGGGGAGAAGGAGGAGAAGAACAATCGAATGGAAAATTAGTTTTGGCTTTAGGACCACGGAGATTACGAGCAGCGGCATCGTAAGCTCGTGCAGCTTCCTCAGCGGAATCAAAAGTACCAAGCCAAACACGAGATTTCTTCCATGGATCACGGATCTCTGCAGCGAAACGACCCCAAGGTCTTTTCCTCACACCTCTAAAACGCGTCTCTTTCAGAGATCCGTTATGATTCACAACGACGGATCCAATGGTTGTAGGTCCTCCTCTTCCTCTCCTCATAACGAATAGAAGATGTAGCAAAAACCAGAAGGAATGTTAATGGAGAAAAGGAAGAAGATGAGAGAGATGGTGGAAGAATGGAGATAGGAAACTCTGTCTTCTACACAAAAAAAAGCTTTCTTTTTTATTAAATTCAAAAAATTATATATATGAAATAAAAATGGTTGGAATAGTTTCTTTCTTTGCCAAATTTCTCGAATTCTCTCTACCTTCACGCCCGCCCCACTAGACCGACCAACTCGGTTTTCTTATCATTTTGCTTCTCATTCTTTTTCTCTTCTCCATATTTCTTTTTATCAAATCTATAATTAGAGATTAGAGACTAGAAAACATCATGCCAAATCAATGGCAAAGAACTTAAAATGGAGTTAATCCCAGTCTCTTTGTAATTGTTAAAAATTGTTTTGTGTTTATAAATTATTAAATAGATATCTGTTATAAACATTTTTGGTATAATATTTTAACTTTTAAGTATATAATAATTTAAATTATATATATATATATATATGTACAGTCATGTATATTTAGATATATAATTTTCGCATATCAATACAATAACAGTTTTTTCAGAATTATTTTTTATTCACAATAGTTTTGTTAAATCTAAAGTTATTAAAATTTTAATTTTTAAAAAATTACAAATTTGAAACGTATTTATGTCCGAATCCAAAATTCGAAACATATTACTCTTAAATCTAAAGTTCGAAACATTTGTCCTATAGCTTTCTGTTTTAATTAGTTTAAAATTTATTAACCATCGTTTATCACCTAAACCGATATTAAATCGGATTAAAACCTATTCTAAAAAACAAACTGGTTTAGAATTTCAGTGAAGCTCTCCGCTTGCCGGATCATTTCTATCAACCGTCTCGGCTATTTATACCAGATTAAAAAAATCTGATTAACCTAAATTAATTCCTTTAGATCGTAAACTTCCTAAAACAAAAAAAAATCTCCAAATCGTAAAATCTTATATGGCAGTAGTTCTTCGTGAAGGGTTTGGCAAACCGAATTTCGACAAAGAGGACATCTACCAAGATGCTTTCGAGATCGATAAATTGGTGCAAGACTTTATCGACGAGCCATCGATTCAGCACGACGTATACCCAAAAAGTGAAGACAACGAAAAAGACAATGTTGTAGTGAGAATACCAACCCACATTATGTGCGGAGATGGTAGACTATACAAAGACCAAACTTATTTGAATGCAGTGGCTTTCAAAAAATGTTGTTGCATCACTCGAATCTTTAGCAGCAGTAAAGGAAGAACATAAGCACGATTAGTTATAGGAGAGAAATGCGAAAACACTATTGATCTAAGTGGAAAATTGAAGAAGCTATTTGAGAGTTTTGAGAGAGAAAAAAGAACGCAACGCAGAACGTTGAAGCTGATTTTATGTACTTTTTGAACCTATCCCAACCATTTTAGGGTTTAAGACAAAAATTAGCCATTTTGAGGAAAAAATTGATTTAAACGCCAAAATAATATTTCATGAATAAATTTTTGAAACTTAATTTTTAGGCAATTTTTTAAAATATCATTCTTTCAAATTTTTTGTTCCAAATATAACACTAATCATTTAAATTTTCAAAAATAACACAAATTTAATACTAAAATAATTAAAAAAATTCTTAATAAAAAACTTTAAACCTTAAATTAGAAAAATAAACTCAAGCATAATGTTTTAATTATATATATAGTTTATTAAAGATAAATAATTATTTTTACATAATAATTTATGTTTTTTTAGAAATTTTATATTTAATAGCACTTTTTAAGTTTATTTTCCAAATCTAACATATTAAAAATAAAATCCATAAAATAATATAAATTATTATGTAAAAATAATTATTTAGCTCAAATAAACTATATATAAAATTAAAATATAATATTTAGATTCACTTTTTCATTTTAAAATTTAATTTTTTATTAAGAAGATTTTTAATTATTTTATTATTAAATTTATGATATTTTAAAAAAATTTAAATGATTAATATTATATTTAAAAAATTTTTGAAATATTGTTTTAGTCAATTACTCTTGTTTATTTTGTTTGCAAAATTCGTGTGCAGAATCAAAAGCTTTTAAATAGATCTTACCAATAAATTTACAAATAGACAGGTATCTAACTCAATTTATTTATATAAAAATGTACTTTATCACTTTTTATTTTAAAAACAGTGAGATTTTTTAAAAAAAAACCTAAAAGACAGATAATTTAGGTTTTTGTGGTAGTCTTAATTTCTTAAATGTTATTGTTTATTTTACAATATTTTGTTATTTATTTAAAACAATTCATTCAGAGAATAGCTTGCTTTTAAATGTGAGATTAATTCCCTAAAATTCGATTGAATAAATATGATTTATTTTTTACTTTTAAATCTGATTTATTGCTTATATTTAAAAAATAATTATATTTATATTCATATTTTACGTTAAAAAAAATATTTGTAAATTATATAATATTATTTATTAATAAATATAAATTAATATTTATAATTTTAATTTTTATTTTAAGTTATTTTTAATATTAATTTTATATATATAATTAAGTAAATAAAAATAATTATTTAATCAAATATATTGATTTATAATCAAATTAATAATAATAACATATATTATAATTATTATAGTAAGTTAATTCTATTTTATATTTAAAATTTATTATATTGATAATATGTAATTATAATATTTATGTTAATAATATATTAACATAATTATTTTTTCAAAATATTTTGCAAATAATATAGTAGGGATTATCTTCTAACGAAAAGAGATGATTTTGAATTTCTGGTTCTCGGATTCGTGGGAAGGCTCTAACTCTGACTCTGACTGTCAAGCGCCATGGTTGGGATCAGCAGCACCGTCGGGTTCAATGCTACTCTAGCCGGAGTCACCAAAACGGTGTTCCATCACCCATTCTCCGTCATCTCTGAAAATTTTAAGTTCTTCAGTCTTCGACTCTATCTTGCTGAACTGTCAATTGTTACTCTCTCGCCTTATCATCGCCTTTGCTCCGCCATCACTGGCCAATGAAAAGAGATGATAGGCGAGGTAGGCAGAAAGAATCCGAGGAAGAGGATGCGCTTGATATCTCAACGATTAGGTAGGATGATATACTTCGGTAGGTTTAACATTTCTCTAGCTGGAGTATTGATTGACATTGATGTATTTGGGTTGAGTAGATCAGCCACTTTCAGGCTTATTCATGTGCTACAGAACATAGTAATGAAGTGCCTCTGTGTGAACCAAAGAGAACAAAAATTTCGGTTTAATTGAAATAAATTTCAGAAAATCGGCTGAAACCGAATTAACCGAACCCAGTAATTTATATGGATCCATACTGGGCCGGTCTTGGCAGCCCATTTTCTCATCCAAATCTAATTCGATGCAGTTTTTTTTATTTAAAGATAAATTCATGAAAGAAAATTTCAACAGAAACTAATTTTTATTATATATATATTTAGAGAATATTTAGAGGATATTTAGAGGATGCTACCAAATAAACATAAAATTCATTTTATTTTATTTTATTTAAATGCTACCTGAAAAATAAAAAAGCAACTTTGGGATAATGTGTGTGATTTTAAAGACATTTTGAGATATTAATGTTGTTCGTTTGTTAATCATCGTTTTCTATAGTTGCGGTTCCGATAGATTATTGTTTATTTAGCTATCGCAGTTATCAGTGATCAATCGTATCGGTCAGATGATTTGTTATACGTTGTAATTTTTTCAACCATTGATTAAAACAGTGTTACAATTAAAACAATTAAAAATCTAAGATTAACTGTAACTACAACTACCGACAGTAGACAAACGAGCAATATATATCACAATCGCAGCTATAGCATTGACCGTAGTTAGAACTGCAACCACCAATGATGAGCAAACCAATAAAATTATAATAGTAAAGTTCAATTGTAATGGGTAGAAATATGTCACGTATGGTTGAAATAATTAAAAACTAAAATAATTAAAAACTTATTTATAATGAAAAAAAATTTAAACCCTAAATTGGAAAAAGTGAATCCAAACATTATGTTTTAATTTTATATATAATTTATTTAAGGTAAATAATTGTTATTACATAATAATTTATGCTATTTTTAGAATTTTAGTTTTAATATGCTAAATTTAGAAGATAAATTTAAAATAGTGTTATTTTAAGATATTACTCTTTATTCTTTAATATAACTATAATATTATATATAATATTTCTTTATAAATATACAGATCGAAACGCATAAGATCTATAGGACAATTCAATGTATGTATCCAATATGATTAAACCGTTACCTTTGTTAAAATTTAATTAAATTCGTCATTTCAGGTTAACTTCCTTTCCTTAATAACTTAAGCCATATATGGAAATTCATATAATCGAATGGTTTGGCTAAATAATTAATTAAGAATAAATCCATAAATAACATATTTTAAAGTTTTTATTTGGGCAAATGTCTAAAATAGCATATTTCTAAGTTTTTGTTCCAAAATAGCATCATTAGTTTAAATTTCCAATAATAACACAAATTTAAGATTAAAATGCATTAAAACTATATTTTAATAGAAAAAAATTAAACCCTAAATTGGAAATAATGAACTCAAATACAATACTTTAAGTTTATGTATAATTTATTTAGAATAAATAAATATTTTCACATAAGTATTTGTGCTATTTTTGAGAATTTAATTTTATGATGCTAGATTTGGAAGAAAAACTTTAAAAGGTGCTATTTTAGAGTATTACTCTTTTAATTTCAAATTTAACATTCAAATTTTAAATTTCTAAAATATCAAAAATTATTTTCTAAAAATAAATATTTACCATAAATATATTATATATTAAATAAAAATATTAGATTTGTGTTTTTGTTAATTTAGGAATTAAATTTTTTTATTAGGAAAAATATTTAAAATATTTTATTTTTAATTTATCTTATTTTTAAATATTTGAATTAGTAGTATTATATTTGGAATAAAATAACATTTACAATTACTCGAAAAAAAATACTATTCTTTCTGTTTCTAAATAAATTATTTTAAAAATTTTCACACAAAAATAATTAATTTCAGTTACAAATATCTTATTTTTTATTCTACATACTTTTATAACTATAAATCAGTAATAAATAAGAATTTAAATATTTTCAATTAATATTTTGTGAAACTTACGCTTAGTTAACATTAATTATTAAATATACATGAAACTCTAAAAAATCAATTTTTTGGAGCAATAAAAGTACCTCATACAATGAATTTTAGTTTTGCATATAAGTATGACCAATTTTCTAAAATACCATCATTAATTCAAATTTTCAATAATAACACAAATTTAATATTAAAATATATTAAAATTTTATTTTAATAAAAAAAATAAACCTTAAATTAGAAAAAAAATGAAACCAAATATAATATTTTAAGTTTATATATAATTCATTTAGAATAAATAAGTATTTTTATAAATTTATTTGTGCTATTTTTGGAAGTTTAATTATATGGTATTAGATTTGGAATAAACAAATTTTAAAATGTATTATTTTTTAGGATATTACTCTGTAAATATTTTAGTTTCAATCAAACGATTAATTCATCACTAAATCTTTTAAATTCATCAATAAATAAAAATCACAACTCTTTTTCAAACATTAAATGAAAAAGAGAGTATTAAGCCCAAAAAAAGAGTCAAAGATGATTAATTTTACCTGACAAATTTTATCTTTCTTCTATATTTAGCTATTTTTCAATATAATTATGTGCTTAGTCAACTAAAATTAATTGTGTAATTACTAATTTTTAGTTGGTGATATGTCTCACAATATGTAACGATATTTACTTTATATAGCAAATAAAAACACTATAAAACAGTTATCTCTCTCTTTTGACAAAAAAAAAACATTTGATCTCTCAATACAGAAAATGGAATCCAAATCCAAGAGATCATCTTCTTCTACTCTACTTTTGATTACCATCATGCTCATGTTCATCATTTCTGGTTAGTTCTTCTCGCTTTTGATTCATCTGTATGTAAATAGAATATTTATTCAACCAAAACCGATTTGATATTACCATGAAAAAACGGTTTATTCTGTCAACTACACGAACTTATACAAATAAACATATTTTATTTGTATTTTTTGAGTTTTTTTAGTTATATAAAATGTGTTATTTTTTCGTAAACTACATAAATTTTATAAATTATTGTAATTACAGAAATTTCGTTAATGTTTACACGTTAAATTGATATTAAACTTGTTTTAATTAAAAAATATGGCCTTAACTTCAAAACAAATCCAAAAAAATCGATTGGATATTAGTTTTGTTCGTTTCATCGTCGGCAGCAGTTGCGATTGTGGTCAACACTGTAATGTGGTTGCAGTATATATTGTTTGTTTTTTTTCCGAAAATTATAATTACGATTGATCGTAGATTTTGAATCTCATCGCTCTTTTATTCACCGGTAAAAGAAATTGTAATGTAAAACATAGCGTCTACTCGTTGTAATTGACCGCAAATAATTATAATAGATAAACAAAAAATAATCTATTGTAGTCATAATTATGATTGACAAACTGATATGATTATTATTATAAAAAAAAACATTGGTATTATATGATGGAAATATACTTGACTTGTGCCTAAGATTGAAATTCATTTTCTATTCCATATTTATTTGGACAAGATTATTGACATAAATATATATATTTTAGTTAACTCTTGTGGTTTTTTGTAGGAGCAAATTCAGCGAAATTACCATGTAAACATCCAGTGGGACCATATACGGAATCATGTTTTGATGATTGCATATCTGGAAAATACGGATTTAAATATGAATCTGCATTTTGTAGACGTGACAATAAGGGAGATTGTAAAATATGTTGTTGCGAGAAAATCAATGAATAAAATGTATGCTTGAATACCAAAAAATGATGTGAAATCAAAAGTTTGTAGAAGTCAATGACTCTATTATTTGGTTTCTATATATAAATCATGAAAAACTATTCAATAAAAATATACTATTTTGGCTTTATAACATTGTTTTAATTTTCTTTGTTAAATATATAAATTTTATTTTTAAAATTGTTAAAAATCTTCTTCGTTAATGACATCTCCAAGAAGACAATTCATATTCATAGAGCCAAACACAAAAGAACAAAAAAAATTAGTTATATATATGACACAATCAATTTTTTATATTTAACATAATTTCCTTTGGGTTTATCTTTAACTTTCAAAACTATTGACAATTTCTAAACATTATCAACAAAAATATCTCAAAATACCATATAAAAAATTTTGTTCCAAAAATAATTTTTAGCAATTTTATTTTAATTTTTTTTTTATTGATCTTAGTTTAGTATTTTGAAATTAAGATTTAGTTTATAAGATATATGTGTACTTTTTAGGATTTTCTGTTTAGTTTTTAGTGATTAATGTTTTATTTTTGCTAATGTATTATTTAAAAATAAAACTATTGACGATACTTTTAGAATTTTTAATAGTTTCTATGAGAATTTCATATATTTAAATTATTAACCATTTTTAAAAAGTTAGTTTTGTAGTATAGAAAAAATAATTTTTAATGTTGTCTTTGAAAAATAACACAGTAATAGTTTAAAATAACGGTTTTTAAATTTTTTCTTCCAAATTTAAAACAGTAAAACTGAAATTCCAAAATAACATAATTTTATATGAAAAAATATTTACTTTTCTTAAATTAGTTATAAATAATATTTAAATATTATGTTTGAGTTCATTTTTTTTAATTTATGATTTAGTTTTTCTGATATATTTATAACAAAAATTTGAAATAGTGCTATTTTATACAATTGCGGTAAATTTATACATTAAAGAAAATCATTCCTTTTTCTCAATGGAAGATGAGTTAATAATAATACTATAAAGTATATAAACTGAATTCCTTTTTATTAATTCTCATCTCAATAATCATGAAGTTTTCCACCACCATTACTGTCCGGAGGAGGAGGATGACGTGGCCGATGAAACTTAGGACAACGATGACGTTTTCGAGGCTGTGGCGACGGAGAAGCATAACCACACATACCAAACTCACACGGCGCATCAGTTTCACATTCGTTTCCACATTTTCCACAGTTAGAAGGATCGTTGTTCGTGTCCACACAATCTCCATCACAGCAAGACATTGCGAACCGACAACTCCGGAAACAGAATCGACAATGGTTTGGATCGGACAAGACATCAACGCATTGGTTATGACAACATCTCATTCGAGCCATTAGTGGTCCAGATCGTTTGCAAATCCATGGTTTACACATTGATGGCTTTGGCTTACCCCAGTTTGACAATATTGTAACTGATTTTGTGTGGTTGTTTAGCCATGATGAAGAGGTTATGGTAAGTTGGTTATTGTGACTGAGAACTTGATGAAGAAGAGAGTTTAAGAGGAAAAAGATCAAAGCACATAATATTGAGTCAATGGTTATCATTGAGGATGATAGTTTGTGATGAAGATGTGTAATTAATGAAAGAGTTATATAAAAGTTTGAAGAGAGATAAATATTTAGGAAGTGTTCATGTTTTTCTTGCATGGAATGATGATGATGTTTTATAGTTTTGATATTATTTATATGTATTAGTATATTTATATTAATTAGTGTGAAGGTATCACATGGCAAAGTAGTTGGAAGAATAAAAGTGAGATTACAAAACCCACATGAATTTTGCTAAGTTTATTTCTTTGGGGGTTACAAAAAGTTGGTTAAGAAAATGTTGGTGTCACAATTTTTTGTTTAATACTTTGGTTAGTCTTAAATGATGGCATGTGAACATGAATTTGTAAAGAGTTATTTATGGTCTTATTGAAAAGGATTTTAGACTTAACAAAAGAATATCCCTAATATATTAATCCAGAAATATTTTTTAAAAAATAACTTAATGTGTTATTAACAAAAAATACCTGTTAACGTGTAATTACCACAATAAATTTTAAATAAATATAGATTCAACTTAGTAAAATAATTACAATATATATCACTGTTATTAATTTGATCAGACAATCAATATATTTTATTAAACTAACCAAAAAAATTATTAAAATCATAAAAATCTATTATTTTTATTTCTTTAATTTATATATACATAAATTAATATAAAAATAATTTTAAATAATAGTTAAAAATTATATAAATATTTAATTTATATTTATAAATAGACGATATTATATAATTTACTAATATTTTTTAAAATCTAGTTAAAGAAGAAATGAGTTCCACAAGAAATTGAAACGAAATGGGTAAAATGTGTATGCAATGAAATTCTACTTCAAGAAGAAATTGAAACGAAAAAAGCAAAACAAAACCCAAATATCTATAAGTGCGTAAACGAAATTATAATTGGGCCACCCCGGCCCATATCGGAAGAGAGAATTTTTGATATTAATTCTTTTTATTGTTCTTGGACAGTAGGAATTTTGTATTTAAACTAAGTTGAGAAGGAATAATTAGGAAGTTTTAGTAAAATAACAAAAAAAATTAAGAATATATCATATAAAAATTGGATAAGTGATCACTGAATAATATATTGACATAAAAATATAAAAAAATTAATTTTTACTTAATACTAGATAAACAACCCAATATTATTTTTTTATGTTCTTGTTATTGGGATATTCTATTTTGGTTTTGTTAGTGAAATATTTTATTTTGTTTAGAGCAATTTTCTAAAATAGTCTCTTTTAGATATTTTGTTTCAAAACAGTATCATTATTTTAAATTTCCAATAATAAAATAAATTTAACATTAAACACATTAAAACTTATTTCTAATAGAAAAAAATAAACCTTAAATTAGAAAAAAACTTAAATATATTTTTTTAAGTTTATATATAATTTATTTATAATAAATATTTTTCAAATAATTATTTGTGTTATTTTGGAATTTTAATTTTAGGGTTCTAAATTTGGAACAAATTTTATAAAAATTTGTTATTTTTGTTATTGATATCAAATGCTTATATTAGATAAATGATAATATATCAACTTTAAATTGAATTACTAATTAAAATTTATCGTGATATTTATATATATATATCCAAATTAGTCAATCTTTATTACAATAGAATCTACATATATTTTTGGTTCGAATTCACATATTTCACTTTCTAATAGAATTTTTTATAATCCACAATATTTGATAAATAAAATACATATTTTTTCATTAAGTTATCTCTGATATAGTATAATAAAAAATAATAATACATATCTACAAAATTACAAAGAACAACATATCTAAAAAAATTAGAATACCAATTAATAAACTTGTTTGGTATAATTGAACATGGATCAACAATAATAAAGAGAAAGAAATCTTGGTACTCTACTATAATACAATTCTTTTTATTGAAAACTATAATTATTCATCAGTAAATGTTGCTTAATCACTGTTTTAACTCGGGAATACAATTGAAAAAGAGAACTTTTACTTATAAAAGAATACTAGATTTATATTCATATGCATTGATTGAATGGAGAAAAATATTCGTAAATTATATAATATTGTTATGTATAAATTAAATATTTATATAATTTTAATTTTTATTTAAAATTACTTTTAATATTAATTTTTGTATATATAAATTAAAAAAATAAAAAGAATTGTTGTTTACGAATTTAATAATATTTTTTGGTTAGTTTAATAAAATAAATTAATTATCTAACCAAATTAATAACAGTTGCATATATTGTAATTATTCTAATAAAATAAATTCATTTATATATTTATCTGAAATTCATTGTGATGATCACCGATCATCATAATATTTTTATTAATAACACATTAAAGTAAAAAAAATTTTGAAACATTCTTCAAATAATATATTAAAAATATTTATCAAAAAGATATATACATACTCTTTGAATCTCCATACAAAAACACCTCATCATACCTAACAAAGAATATTAAATTTAATTATTATACTACTTGTGAAAGTCTAATATCAATATTTTAAAAAATGTTGGACGTTAAGCGGACCGTAAACCAACACTTAGTACTTATAACACCTCATAAAAGCTTTGAAACTTTATAGACGGTTTAGGCTAATTAATATAATTGATATAGTTTTTTTAATATATAGTGTATATCAAATACCAGATCTTAAAAAAAATAAAATTTGAATATTCTAAATTTTGAAAATAGATGACATATGAATAAAAATATTATATACACAACTTAGAAAAGTTATCCATTCAAAAATATTAAATTATATATGGTATTTACAAAAATAGATAACATAAAATAAGTATAAATTAGTTATTCCTAAAAGATATTTATAAAAATAATGCTATATTTTATTTGATATTTCGTATATTGAAATATTAGTAATTCAACTAAAATTCTTACATGTTGAAATTTCATTATGAACCAATAGAACGAGGCTCGTGATCAGGGTCGCTTCTAACAAGACCGCAAGCAAAAAATTTAAAAAATGATCGTTTTACATTATTTTATTATAATATTTTTAAAATAAAGACCAATCTTTTTACAAAAATATGAAGAATCGTAAACACAAACTTATTTCGATTGGTTGTAGGACCGACTCTGCTTGTGATGTGTCACATAACATTGTGATCTTCAACCTCTTAGTGTTGCTTCTACAAAGTTTCTTTCCTCTTTTAAGTTAAATTTTATCTTTATTATTAAATCTAGAATATAAATATGATTAAATTTCACTTTCACGGGTTTGCCTCCATGATTTATGATGTTGAATAGCTTCAAAAAATGAAATATGTTAAATTATGTTAAAGCAAGTAAATTCCTTTATATTTCAATTTACTTGCTTTAATACACTATTATAAATAAAATATAAATGTTATATCCGTAATATATTAATTAAAAAATATTTTAACAAAAAATTTCATTTTTATATGTGATTTACAAATATAAAAAGATAACGTTTCACACCAGTAGTAAATAAAAATAATTTATTAAATTATTTACAAAATAATATAAAAAATATTTAATAGTATATTATATATAAATTTCTAATATTTTAATATGAAATATATGTTTAACATAAAAACAAACATAATATAAAATAACATTAGAAATTTTAAAAAATTAGTCAAATAAAATATAAAACAAAATTTTAGTTTAATTGAATATTTATCATATTTATAATTTTTGTCTATTTAATAATATTACGTATCCAAGATAGAGATATTTTAAATTTATTTACATAATCTGATTTTATTATTTATTTCATTTATATAATCAATATTAATAATTATTTATATAATTTATATTTATTGAATAAACAATTAATCAATAATATTTTATATGAGATCTAAATCTAGTTAATATTTAATTAGTATCACTAATGTGTATGTCTCTTGGATGATAGTAACATACTTGAGAGTGGCTTGGGTAGAAAATAGGAAAAATTACCTATGTAATAGATTTTCGCTTTCTCTTACTCTCTTCTGATTTCATACCACATAGGTTATTAGACATAATTCATTTATAATATTTTACCACATAGGTTATTACACATAATTCATTTATAATATTTTATTATAAGTTTTGTTACAAGAAAAAACCTTAGAGTAATACCCTAAAATAACACCATTTTAAGTTTATCTTCCAAATTTAGCACACTAAAACTAAAATTCCCAAAATAGCAGAAATTATTATGTAAAAATAATTATTTACCTTAAATAAAATAGATATAAAATTAAAACATAATGTTTGGGTTCACTTTTTCCAATTTAGAGTTTAAATTTTTTTCATTAGGAATAAGTTTTCAATTATTTTAGTATTAAATTTGTGCTATTTTTAGAAATTTAAATGACTAGTGCTATATTTGGAACAAAAACTTGAAATGGTGCTATTTTAGTCAATTGCCCAAAAACTTATATATATATATATTGAGGGTCATGAAATCGATGAGCCGACATCTTCGCTTAGGATACCTTTTAATGTTTTCGTCGTCTCTTTGTTTGTTTCCTAGTCATTGAGATCTAATTGACTTAAGCTTATGCATTGCATGTTCATTAAAACCTTTTTTTATATACTTTATTAAAATCATAACTTAACACATTTCCACAACACAAATATCTCTTCATTTCTTTTCTTATTAGATTTTGACCCACCATAACAAAAAAAATATTTATAAATAATAATTAATTAGTTATTTTATTAATTTAAATTAGATATATCTATAATTTATTTAATATTTAAAACAATTTTTTAATTTTTTTAATATTGATTACGAAAATGAAATATATAATAAAATCAGATTATACAAATAGATTTAAATTGTATCTATTTTGGATAAAGTATACATATGATAAATTTTTAATTAAACTAAACTTTGTTTTATATTTTGTTTGATTAATTTTTTAAAATTTATATTTTATTTTATATTATATTTATATTTTATGACATAATACATTTTATATCGAAATATTAGGGATTTACATATAATATACTGTATAATGGTAATTTCCATAAATATTATAATAAATTATTTCCTAAATAATATTTATTTTAAAATGATTTAATAGTTTGACATATTTATAAATTACACATAAACATAAAATTAGTTTATTAAAATAATTTCAATTAATATATTATAGATTCTAAATATTATTTTTTTATTTTATTAACATCAATTATTATTTATAATATATTCCCAACGTCTCTCTGCAACGCACCACCCAAGCAAAACCCACGTTCTCACGCGCTAATAAGAGCGTGTAATTAACTCTTATCAAAATACGATGTCGTTTAGCCTTATACTGAATATTACGTATACATCTACGCATCTCTCTCTCTCTTTCTCTCTCGACGCTCGTCTCAGTCACAAGATTCACGAAACAAAGCGAGTTGCTTCACGAACTCACTCAAGCTTCTCTCTCTCTCTTTCTCTTCTGTGTGTCACGTATATTCGTCCGTGAGTCGTGACTCTCGATATTGTTTTTGCCTTTTTCTAAGATTTTGGTTGGGTTCTTCACGTTGGAAAACCTTGTTTAATGTCTATGGCGGTGATTAAGTGTAAGAACAGATGAAGGTTACTAGAAAGCCGTATCCGACGGCAACATTACTGGCGTCTAAGTCGGAGACGAATCTATTAACTAATGGTCCAGATCTGAGGGCTATACAAAGAGCTACTGCAGTCACTAAACGTAGAGCACGGAATCCGAGTTTGACTCGTCAGCGAAGATCTGGCGCTACTGGAGGGAGACGAAGCCGACCGGAGACTCCTTTTTTGAAATGGAAGGTTGATGATCGAAATAAGGAGAGAAACGACGCGGTGGAGGACGATGATTACGAGGATGCGGTTGAAAGGGAGAGTAGGCGCGGCAAGGGTTCGAGGAAAACATCTCGGCCTGTCTCTGTTAGAAAACTTGCCGCCGGGCTATGGCGGTTGCAAGTACCGGATGCGGTTTCCAGCGGCGGAGAGAGAAAAAGCAAAGAAGGGTTAGGGTTTCAGGTACAATCTTACGTTTGTAGGGTTTGCATTTTGTTAATGAGGTATCCTTAATGGAGGTTTGAGATAATCTCATAGTGCTTAACTTTGGAGTTCAAGTTTTGACCACTGCTCAATCAAATCCTTATCCTCTTTTGTTTTTTTTTTCCTTCCATGAAAATCATCATTATGCCTGTTGAAGTCTTAGACAGTGTATTAATGATTAGCATTCATTTGGGGTCTTGTTTATTTGGGTAGTAATCTTTGATGTAGTCCAAATTTGAGCTGATTAAGTAGACTCATAATCACTGTTGTTTGACTCAGATTCCTAATGCTCAACACCTATGCAATTAGAAAACTCTGAGTTTCTCCCAATGTTAGTATGTTTAGTGAAAGATGTGATGGACCGATGGTTGCTCCTATGGAGAAAGGAATATATGTTCATTCATTAGCTTTCACTTTTAATCTATATTGCTGTTTCTCTGCAGGGAAGTGCTGGATACATGGGTGTTCCGTTTCTTTATCACCATAGTGACAAACCTTCTGGCGGTTCAGGCAGCAAGTTAAGGCAGAACCCTAGCACTATTGCTACAACAAAAAACGGATTTTTGTGTAAGGTGTGTTGTTCTTTTCGATCTTCTAGGTGTATATGGCAGATAGATAACATCAGAAAAAAACACGTTGGATATTACTCATCCGTCGTCTGTTTATTCTTTTAAAGACTTAGCGCTCTTTTACTACAATTGCAATAAAAATTCTTTACCATTAAAGGCGTTCTGATTGATTGGCGAATGCGATTGCGAACTATTGGTGTTATGCATTCTTTGCATTTTTTTAATCAGGTAAAGGATACTTGAATGAAGTATCATTAAAGAGTTCGGAGGATTTTCTCTTATATTTCCAGGCTGCAGAAGGAAAAACATAAATGATATTGAGATTGTGAATCTTAGAGATCGAGTTGGTTCTTTGCGAATTTATGAGGTCTTTCTAAGTCTTACCTTATTGATAAAAGCTGCGAAGTCTCAATATAACTATTATTGGATATTCTAATACATTTCTTATGTTGGGATTTCTTGTTTGAGTTTTTAAGGTCCTTTTTGGTTGTGATTATTGCATGTAAATTCTTTATGGTTTCTTGACCTCGAATCTTCTATTGTTTTCTTGTCAGCTCGAGCCTTCAATGCCATTTCCCCACTCGGCGATGGAGGGGGCGACAAAATGGGATCCTGTTTGCTTGGATACAATGGATGAAGTACACCAAATTTATAGCAACATGAAACGTATTGACCAACAAGTGAATGCTGTGTCATTGGTTTCTTCCCTTGAAGTAGAGCTGGAGGAAGCACATGCTCGCATTGAGGATCTCGAGAGAGAGAAGCGTTCTCACAAAAAGAAGCTTGAGCAGTTCTTGAGAAAAGTTAGCGAGGAGAGGGCTGCTTGGCGGAGCAGAGAACATGAGAAGGTCCGAGCAATCATTGGTGACATGAAAGCTGATATGAACAGGGAGAAGAAAACCCGGCAGAGATTAGAAATTGTCAATCATAAATTAGTCAATGAGCTTGCAGATTCGAAGTTAGCTGTGAAGCGTTACATGCAGGACTTTGAAAAAGAAAGGAAGGCAAGAGAGTTGATTGAGGAAGTTTGTGATGAACTAGCCAAGGAAATAGGAGAAGATAAAGCTGAGATTGAAGCATTGAAGAGAGAATCCATGAGCCTCAGAGAAGAAGTAGATGATGAAAGAAGAATGCTGCAGATGGCTGAGGTCTGGCGTGAGGAACGTGTCCAGATGAAGCTTATTGATGCCAAAGTAGCAGTGGAGGAAAGGTACTCGCAAATGAACAAGCTTGTTGGAGATTTGGAATCTTTCCTTAGATCAAGAGATATCGTTACAGATGTCAAAGAGGTGAAAGAGGCGGAGTTATTAAGAGAAACTGCTGCATCTGTTAATATACAAGAAATCAAGGAATTTACATATGAGCCTGCAAACCCTGATGATATCTTCTCGTTATTTGAAGAAATGAATCTCGGTGAAGCTCATGATAGAGAAATGGAGAAATCTGTTGCTTACAGTCAAATCAGCCATGGATCTAAAGTTCATGCGGCAAGTCCAGACGTCAATTTGATCAACAAGAAAGGGAGACATTCAGATGCATTTACTCACCAGAATGAACACATGGAAGAAGATGACAGCGGTTGGGAAACAGTGAGCCACCTTGAAGAACAAGGATCAAGTTGCTCACCAGATGGAAGCATTCCTTCTGTAAACAACAACAATCACCATCACCGGGACAGCAATGCCTCAAGTGGTGGTACAGAGTTCTTAGGCAAAGGTTGGGAAGAGACAATGACTCCAACCACAGAGATAAGTGAAGTGTGTTCGGTTCCAAGACGGCCATCCAAAAAGGTTTCATCAATAGCAAAACTCTGGAGATCATCAAGTGCTGCAAACAACGCAGATAGAGATAACGACTACAAGGTAATATCAATGGAAGGTATGAATGGAGGAAGGGTTTCAAATGGAAGGAAATCAAGCGTGGGAATAGTTTCACCGGATAGAGGCTCGAGCAAAAGTGGATTCAGCCCCATGATGGATTTGGTTGGACAATGGAACTCTTCACCTGATTCCGCAAATCATCCTCATGTGAACCGAGGAGGAATGAAAGGTTGCATAGAATGGCCTAGAGGTGCACAGAAGAATAGTCTGAAAGCAAAACTCATTGAAGCACGAATCGAAAGCCAAAAGGTTCAGTTAAAACATGTCCTTAAGCACAAGATTTAGGAATGCCAAAACTGGTATGTGTAAGAGCTGAAACCAGATCTGAATCCTGGGGCACTGCCACCGGTTCTCTGTTCTCTCATGGGTTTGTGATTCTGTATGAAGTAATAATATTCCAGTGAAGCAGTCAGGAGCCAGCTAGCAGTTCAGATTTATGCATCTCATTTGGTCATTAGCAATTAAGCAAATGTGTACTCTAATATTATTAGCTCATCGTTATGGATGAAAAACCTTTAGCAGAGTAAGAATGTCTAATGTTCCTTTCCTTAGAAACTTTATTCATCAATTTATATAATAATATAGCTATTAGCTTTCTTCAAATTTGCAAGATTGCACATTCATTTGGTTATGTACTGCTCCAATTTGGAAATTTAATATATCAAGTATTAATTTGAGACTTTCCCGTAGATGAATCTTATTTTTACCAGAAATAGTCAAAAACATACAAAATTATAGTTAAAAAGATGTATTATTTTAATATACAATTGTACCAAATATATTTTATTTTATAATTTGATTCAAAAATAAAAATAAAAATATTACAAATTGAAATTATAATTTTAGTAATTTTAAATATATAAAACACAAATAAAACTTATTTTATATAATAAATATGTAATATAATACATATAATATATT
>JAEVFF010000166.1:0-102561 GCA_018901945.1 Pugionium dolabratum | reverse complement strand
ATGATGCAATATTATGGTAGTACTTCAAAACGGTTAGATAATACTAATGTTAGGGTAGAGGAACCGGCATCAAAAGTTGATATGAACGGAGGTACTATTCAGATGGTAAATGATGCATTTCGTGAACAAAGAGCATCATACATTGAAGATATTAGCATAATAGAGGAACCTAATTTGGAAGCCCAAATTTTTTTGATATGTTAGATGCATCCAATCAGCTTTTGTATAAAGGTTGTAGAGATGGATTATCACCTTTATCTGCTGCAAGCAGGTTGATGACGATAAAGACGGATTTCAACTTGGCTGAAGATTGTGTGAATGCGACAGCTGATTTTGCTAGAGATATATTACCTGAAGATAATATTGCACCTGCTTCATATTACAAGGTTCAAAAAATTGTAGCTGGTCTTGGATTGCCATATCAGATGATCGATGTATGTATTGACAACTGTATGATCTATTGGAGAAATGATAAAAACCACATGAAGTACCGATTTTGTCACAAACCTCGATTTCAAGAGACAAGCCGCATAGTACCTATTCGGCATAAATGGATGTGGTATTTGCCATTAACAGTGAGGTTAAAGAGGTTATATCAATCTGAACACATGGAAAAACCTATGAGATGGCATGCAGAACATAATTCAAATGGAGAAATTGTGCATCCCTCGGATGTAGAAGCATGGAAACATTTTCAACAGGTTTATCCTAGTTTTGCATATGAGCATAGAAACATATACCTCGGATTATCTACAGATGGATTCAACCCTTTTGGGAATCATGAGAGGCAATACTCGTTGTGGCCAATTATCATTACACCTTATAATTTGCCTCCGTCTTTGTGCATGAAACGAGAGTTTTTGTTTCTAACAATTCTCGTCCCCGGCCCAGAGCATCCTAAGCGATCGCTTGATATTTTCTTGCAGCCACTAATTCATGAGTTAAAAATATTGTGGGAAAATGGTGTCGAACCATTCGATGTTTCCAACCAACAGAACTTCTTGATGCGAGCAATAGTTATGTGGACCATAAGTGATTTTCCAGCATATGGTATGTTATCAGGATGGTCGACGTGTGGAAGATTAGCATGTCCATATTGTCAAGATAATACTGATGTGTTCCAACTGAAACACGGGGAAAGACTAGTTGGTTCGATTGTCATCGTCGATTTCTACCACAAGATCATCCATATCGCCGTAACACGACATTGTTTAGGAAAAACAAAAAAAATTTGATGGTCCACCTCCTGTTCTTGGCGGGAATTATATGATGACTCAACTTAGAGATTTTGGTGCTGAGAGAATGGCTTCATGTGGAGGTAACGAACATTACCCTGTCGATGGTTGTGGCGAATACCATAATTGGCACAAGAAAAGCATTTTTTGGGATTTACCATATTGGAAGGACCATTTGTTGCGCCATAATCTAGATGTTATGCACATTGAGAAGAACTTTTTTCGACAACATAATGAATACCGTTCTAAATGTGCAAGGAAAAACAAAAGATAATTTGAAAGCTAGATTGGATTTGCCGGATATTTGTTCCCGGAAGGAACTACATGTAATGTCAAATGGAAAATCATTGTCTCCTGCATTCTGGTTGGATGCGCATGCAAAAGACGAATTGGATTAAGCATAGTGTCAAATTTCCATATGGATACGCATCTAATCTTCGTAATTGTGTCGATACTATTGAAGGCAAATTTTCAAGGATGATAAGTCATGATTGTCATGTTGTCATGCAAAGACTATTCCCATTTGCCTTTAGCGATCTGCTGCCTAAAAACATCCACGGAGCAATTGCAGATACGTTTACATTATTTTATATATAAATAATCATAATTTCATATATTATACGATATTAAAATATATTTTTATATAGGGATTGGTGCTTTTTCTGAGATTTATGTACAAGATCACTTACTACAGACGATATCCGAAATTTATAGGAAAAAATACCAGTTCTCATTTGTAATCTGGAGAAAATATTTCCACCAACATTTTTTGATGTTATGGAGCATCTTCCATTCACCTCCCTAGAGAAGCATCGCTTGGAGGACTTGTTCAGTACCGATGGATGTATCCTTTTGAGAGATATATGTTCCACCTAAAGAAAAAAGTTAAAAATCTTGTCATGGTTGAAGGTTCAATCGTCGCATAAAATAATAATGAAAAAACATCTAACTTCGCCAGCTACTATTTTTCATCACAAGTCCAAACAATAAATAGACGACCTACACGACATGATGATGGAGGAGAAAAACCAAGCTATCAAGTGTATGTGCCAGAAATATTTGCACAAATTGGACGCTTAAGTGGAAAAGGGAAAACGCGAGGCCTATCAGAAGAATAACACAATCACTTGCATTTGTATATTTTGACAAATTGTGATGACATTTTGAAATATGAAAGGTACATTCAATCAAATTTTGTTTTTAGTTGTTATTATAATTTATTGTTAATTATTTTTTTCATAATTAACAGGATATACATGGAACAGATACGTGTTCATTATTCAGATTATAGCGAGAATGAGTTGGTCGAACTTAAAAAAAGCGAATTTGCAAGATGGTTGCGTTTTTATGTTAGTGTTACCACAATTATGTAATTTTCAATAATAGTTTCCTATATATATATATGATTGACTACATTCAATTATTTTGTAGGTTACTACAGGTCCTTCTAGGGGGATAACGTTTCACACGTGGTTAGTTGAGTTGGTGAGTGGTCCTACATTTACTGCAAAATCTTATCCAATGTACTGCACTCGCGGATATGTTTTTAAAAGTCATCACGAAGGAAACTCACAAACAATTTGTAATTATGGTGTATCATCTCAATCGGGAGAAATTGTATACAACGGTGTTCTTCGTGAAATATTAGAAGTTCACTATCCAGGAATGATTGATTTGAGTTGTATTGTGTTCTACTGTGACTGGTATGACCCTGTCATGGGTCAACGTCAAGACGAATTTGGTGTTACATCTGTCCACTTTCGTAAGCGACATCAAAAATATGATCCTTTTATACTTGCATCCCAAGCAGACCAGGTTTGTTATATTCGATATCCTCGTGTGAGGAACAATAATATCCTTGGATTACAGTCACCTCAATACATCCTAGAGAAATGGCATGTGGTATTACCAAACAAGACCCTATGCAACAAAACACAATTGGTAACTTAGGTTCAATAGAAACTTCTCTTGAAGTTAACCTTGTTGTTGATGACACCACGAACGGAGATTACAACGTGTTTCAAGATTCAAAAGAAGAGATTGGCGAGTTTTACGACCAAAATTAACTAATTTGGAATATTCATCAGATTCAGATTAAATTTGTGATAATAATATTTTTTTCATATTTTAATTATATATAAATTATCTTTTTCTGATAATATTTCATTTCAAATTATTATAATTAGAATAAATTATAATAAACAAAAAACATTGGAACTAAATATTTATGATTTTAGTTTTAAATATTAAATTTAAGATAAACAGAAATATATACATTTTCAAAATATCCTTACCGATGGATTTCCGACGGTGATGGTAATTCCGTCGGAAATCCATCGACAATCTTATAATTAAAAGTGTTTTTTTTTATAAATTTATCTATATATTTTTTACATTTTTAATTTAATATTTTTTTGAAATATTGATTTACATAACCGACGGATTTCCGATGGCTTTGGTATTGCGTTGGAAAGCCGTCGGAAACCCATCAAAAACGTAATTGCAACGTGGGCAGACTATTTGTCGATCATGCATGTGATTTAAGCCGTCCGACGGATTTTCGACAGATTCCTGACGGCTATACGTGGGAAACGTAATTCCCAACGCGGGCTTCCGCAAAAATATTTATTTTATTCCCGACGGATTTCCGACAAAAATTGCCGTCAGAAATGTTTAATATAACCTACGGCCGTTTCTTCTCTTTTTTCTTTCGCGTTTCTCTGCAACAAAATCTCTTCGCCTCCCCGCCGCGTTCTCGCCGGAAAACCTGCTGTCGTCGTCGGAATTCGACCTGTGGTCGTAAATAATGTAAGTTTTATAACATAATCTAGATTTGTTATATTCTTTTAAGTTTCATGTTCGGTTTAATATCATGAACATCTATAATTTTCACTGTATATATCCTTCTAAATTTTCACTGCCGAATTTTTCATCAGGATTTTGTTTGGATCGTTGAGTGTTTTAATATAAAGGTTCGATTTTGATTTCTGGATTTTTGTTGTCGTTTAGTAAATGCTAAAAAAGAGGAGACTTTTCGAGGATTCATTGTCAGATTTGTTGTTTATTTCTTGATTTTACTGGGAATTTGATTCTGGGGATTATCTAGATCAAGAATCGATACTTCGTTTCACACCCCAAATTCAACTTCTTTTGTGTTCCTGATCTTGTATCTTTTGAATATCGTTTACGCCCTTTGCTTTCTTAGAGGGTTTCTCTTCGGTTTTGCGAAACTTCGTCTATACGTTTATGTTCTCTCGTCTTGTAGACTTGATTCTGTCCGATAATTTTAGGTTGTCAGTTGAAATCTTGCTATTTTAAGATTCTCAGTTCTGTGTTGCATAGTGTGATATCTTCGAGACTCTTCCCATCCTACGATATCTCATCTACACACCAACGTATGTTTTCTTAACGTTTAACACACAAACGTGACTTTGTCATATATTACTTTAAAAGCAACATTTGCCAAGTTTGTATTTGCTGTCAAAGACGTCTATTATAATTAATTAAGCAATTTGGGTTTCCCAAAGTTGGCAAATACAAACTTGGCTACAAGTTGATGATATTATTTGTCCAGTTGTGATGATTATATGATCAAGTTGATTTTCTTTTTGGGATTACGTAGGTACCACAAGTTGATTTTCAAGTTGATTTTCTTGTAGAAATGTTGATCAACTTGATTTTCAAGTTGATTTTCTTGTAGAAATGCTACTGCAAAATAAAGCTTTAAGTTTAAGTTTTTATTGTATAAATTAATTTTAGTTCTATAATAATTTTTCAAAAAAATAATTAGAGTTTAAGAAATATAAAATTATTGATGATATTAGTTTCATCTCAGTTTCGGTTTTGGTCTATTTGAAAAAGCTCCAAAGAATATACATTGATTTTGTCAAAAGAATGAAAATAAAAATAATTGATTATTATTTTAAATAATTTAATATTTCGAAAAGAAAATGGTAAATAGTAAATGTAGATAGATTGATAAAATATCCCAATCATAGGTCGTATCAAGATTACCAAAGACGTGGTTAGTCATCGACTCCGAGTTGTATACCAACTCAAGTTCCAGAATTTACAAATGATTCTTTCCGACCAATGACAATTGAAGAATTGGTTCAGCAGCCTTGTCGTGAACTTCTTACATTTCTCGATCCGAGACGTCAAGGAAACTCGACATGATAAATTAAATTTTTCTATAATTGTATTTAAAATAATTATTTTAACGCTATTCTATAATTATATTTAAAATAATTGTTTAAACGTTATTCTAATAAAAATTTGTAGGTTTGGTATTTCAAACAACGGAATAAGCAAATCTATATTAAAGATGCTTCATTCTCTTTTGAACAAACCATATACCAAATTTAGAGATATTTCGTACGAAGAAAGTCAGATTTGGTTAAGGACGTTTGCGGTACGTTATTTAATTTTTAAATATATAATTGTTTTAAATAATATATTTTAGTAATATATAAGTAAATTTCGCAGCAAGAATTTACATGGGATACCATGAACATAAAATTGGTGGAAGAAGCTTTCGAAAAAGAGGCTGCAGTACAATTTTTCCGCCACATGAATGAGTGGA
Organism: Pugionium dolabratum; assembly: GCA_018901945.1. Classification (NCBI taxonomy): domain Eukaryota; kingdom Viridiplantae; phylum Streptophyta; class Magnoliopsida; order Brassicales; family Brassicaceae; genus Pugionium; species Pugionium dolabratum. The sequence continues at coordinate 96,744 of JAEVFF010000166.1, read as the reverse complement.
AATAAAAATGGAAAAAGGGAAAAGATAAACCAAGAGTGTTGAATAAGTCGGTTTGGAACGACTTTATTCGTTATTGGAAATCTTTCAATGCTGAGGTCATTTCGAGAACTAATTTGGAAAACCGGAAGAGCGACCGAGGAGGCAAAGACATTTATATTCACAATGCCGGATTGACTAATTTTCTGAGATGAGCCGATCAACCGGTAAATTAATTATTATAAATTTTATTTATTATTATTTGAAAAATTTTAAATTATTAATTTAGAATTTTTTACTTTTAGGCACAAGAAATTGGAGCGTCTTCAGATCACTTGCAACTTCTCGAGGCCGTCCACACGAATAAAAAGACTGGTCGCATCCAAGATGGTCTCGTTAGTGAGATCATCGAAAAAGTAAAAAAGAAAAAAGTTATATTTTAACCCTGTAGTCTCAAGTTGGTTCTTCATCTTTGGTCGCCGAATTACCTCATTATGAGATTAACCACCTAGTTCTTGATGTAAGTTGGATTTTTTTTATATAATTAATATTATAATAACTTTCTAATAATATTTTTTTTGTTTTTAAAGGAAGTAACATTTTCTAAATGTCGTCATCCAGCACTCGGGAGAGTTGCAGATACCGGTGGCACAACATTTGAAGGTAGAAACGAGGAGAATGAAGAGCTAAAAGAAGAAATAGTGGTTATGAAAATAGAGATGAATAATCTCAAAAATGTTGTAGAAATGATGATAAACAAATTTTCTGATAGTCATTTTTCTCCTCCTTCTCCTCCTACCCCTCCGTTGTAATTTGTATTTTAAAATAATTATTTAATTATTATATTTATAATTAGAATATTATTTTTATTAATTGTATTATTATTTTTTAAAATATTTAAAACTATTAATTTAATATTAATATTAATATTATTTATTTTAATATTTTTAATAAATATATTTTTAAAATATTTAATGAATAATTTTAAGAAAATAAATATTTTAATTTTTTTTAATCAATTGGTTATTTCCGATGGATGCTGTCGTTGGTAATTCCGTCGGAAATATGTCGCCTAACTCCCGACGGGTAATAACCATCGGGATATATCATCGGTTCACATTCCCGATGGCAATAGTTATCGGAAAATGTACCATCGCAAATTCATCGGGAATTTCCGACGGAAGTGTTCCATTGAATATCTGTCATAATTTTCTGACGGCAAGAACCCATCGTCTATCCGTCGGAATGTTCCGACGGAATACATCCATCGAATATCCGTCGGTAATTTCCGAACGGCATTAGTCTATCGCCTATCCGTCGGCTCCTTTTACCGCTAAGCCGTCTGAAATTCCCTATTCTTTCCTGATGGAAACTAATTTCCGACGAAATAGTCCCGACGGACAATGTTCATCGGAAAAAAATGGGAATCGGTATTCCCGACGTGTTTCCGACGAAAATGGCCATCGAGAATATGATGTTTTCTTGTAGTGCAACACCCACGTTAAGCTATCGCAATTTTTTATATTATGACAAAATGTAAGACACGAATAGTTATGAAAAAACATCCAAGTAATCCAATCGATCCCAAATTGTGTGATGCCATGCATTATCCTTCATTTATAAACCTTTACTCAAGGGGCACCAATGATCAATTTAAAATGGTCATTTTAAATACCCGATCAACTTGACATGTCTGCACTAAATTGTTTTTAACTTTCGATTTAGAGCTCAAAATGACATGAGTCCAACGCCCACATTAATCTAGATAAATTTTACATATTGTGACAACATTTGATACTGAATGAGCTACGAAAAAGCCTCCAAATAATCCAACGTATATCCCAAAGTGCGTGGTGCCATGCATTATGCTTCATTTATACGCCTTTACTCAAGGAGCAATAATGATTAGTTTAAAATGATCATTTTAACTAGCCGATCAACTTGACCTCTCCGCACTAAATCGTCTATAACTTTTGATTTACAGTTCAAAATGTCACATATCTAACACCCACGTTAGGCAAGCTCAATTTTCTATATTGTGACAAAATTTAAGACCGAAATAGCTATGAAAAAGCCTCCAAATAATCCAATCTATCCTGAACTGCATGATGCCATACATTACGCTTCATTTATAAGCATTTACTCAAGGAGTACCAATGAATAGTTAAGAATGATCTTTTTAACCGGCCACTCCAACTTGACATGTCAACTTTAAATCGTCCGTAACTCTTGATTTAAAGTTCAAAAGGATACGAATTCAACGTCCACGTTAAACTAGCCCAATTTTCTATCTTGTAACAAAATCTATTACCGAATTAGCTATGACAAAGCCTCCAAATAATCCAATCTATCCTAAACTGCTTGATGCCATACATTACGCTTCATTTATAAGCATTTACTCAAGGAGTACCAATGAATAGTTAAGAATGATCTTTTTAATCGACCACTCCAACTTGACATGTCAGCTTTAAATCGTCCGTAACTCTTGATTTAAAGTTCAAAAGGATACGAATTCAACGTCCACGTTAAACTAGCTCAATTTTCTATCTTGTAACAAAATCTATTACAGAAATTGCTACGACAAAGCCTCCAAGTAATCCAATCTATCCCAAACTGCGTGATACCATGCATTATGCTTTATTTATAAGCTTTTACTCAAGGAGTATCAATGATCAGTTTAGAATGATCATTTTAAAAGTTGATCAACTTTACATGTCCGCACTAAATTTTCTTAACTTTTGAGTTAGAGCTCAAAATGACATGAGTCCAATGCCCACGTTGAGCTACCTCAATTTTACATATTGTGAAAACATTTGAGACAGAAAGAGCTACAAAACAGCCTCCAAGTAATCCAATGTATCCCAATTTGCGTGATGTCATGAATTATGTTTCATTTATAAGCCTTTACAAAAGGAACACCAATGATCAGTATAAAATGATTATTTTAACTAGCCGTTCAACTTCACATATCCGAAATAAATCGTCCGTAACTTTCAATTTAGAGTTCATGATACGAGCATGGAAAGCACACAAAAGGAGAAGCTCATGGCTAGGAATGAACCAGTGGAACATGGAGAAGCTCTTGCACTACCAGCTGGACCATTAACCCGAGCCAAGGCCAAGAAACTCAAAGAGGCAATCAGCTGCATGCTCAACAAGGAGAATGCACAACAAATTCACTTGAGCTTGATTGGAGAAGTGCCTAAAAGCACTCTGATTTTAGTACAAGCTCAAGACAGCATACAAATGGGTATGTGATCCATTTGTACTCTTTTTCTCTTATCCAAGTTTTCTCCCATTGGGTTTTCTTGGTAAGGTTTTTAATGAGGCAAATGAATCACATTACAACCAGCCCAATTTTTTGTTTAAAATAAAAAGGAGTTCAATTAAAATGCTCAAAATTGGCGTCATCAAAGGGGGGGGGGAGGAAAGTGTCTACATTCATAGTCAAAATAAGAGTTAATCACTACAAGAAAACAGCGTATTTCCGACGGCTGTATCCGTCAGAAATATGTCGGTAAAACGGTTTCTCGACTACTTTCCGATGACAATAGTCCGTCGGGACTATTTCGTCGGAAATGCGCTTCCGTCGGGAAGGTATCGATAATTTCCGACGGATTAGCGATTAACTGTGCCATCGGAAAATTCCGACGGATGTTCGATGACAACCTTCCGTCGGAATTAACCGACGGATCTGCGATGGTCCGGATACATCGGAAAATGCCGACGAATTTTCGAGGGCATTTTCCGATGACTTGTGCCGTTGGAAATATTGTCCGATGATATTTCCCGACGGTTTATAACCGTCGGGATGTACCAACACATTTCCGACGGCCTGTTCCGTCGGGAATTGCCGACGACAGTAGCCGTCGGAAACACGAAATAATTGAAAAAATAAAAAAATTATTTTTTTAATATTTATATTTTTAAAATATTTAATTATTTAATTAAATATTTTAAAAATATAAATATTAAAAAAATAATTTTTTAATTTTATTTTAATATTTAAATTAATATTATTAAAAATAATCATATAATTAATAAAAATAATATTATAAATATTAATATTATTAAACATTTATTTTAAATTACAAATTACAAAGGAGGAGCAGGAGGAGAAGGAGGAGAAAAAAGTCATCAGGCAATTTATTTTTTATCATTTCTACAAAGTTTTTGAGATTATTCATCTCTATTTTCATGGACGCCATTTCTTCTTTTAACTGTTCATTTTCCTCGTTTCTAACTGCAGATGTTGCGCCACCAGTATCTGCAACTCTCCCGAGTCCTGGATGACGACCCTTTGAAAATGGTACTTCCTGTAAAAATAAGAAATAATATTAAAAAATTTAATAAAAATTATTATAATATTAATTATATATTTTTTTAAAAAAAAACTTACATCAAGAACGAGACGGTTAATCTCAGAACGCGGCAATTCAGCGACCGAAGATGAAGAACCAACTTGAGATTGCTGGGTTAGAATATCACTTTTTTTCTTTTTTACTTTTTCGATGATCTCACTAACGAGACCATCTTGGATACGACCAGTCTTTTTGTTCGTGTGGACGCCTCGAGAAGTTGCAAGTGATCTGGAGGCGCTCCAATTTTTGTGCCTAAAAATAAAAAAATTCTAAATTAATAATTTTAAAACTTTTAAATAATAATAAATAATTAATATAATAATTAATTTACCAATTGATCGGCTCGTCTGAGAAAACTAGTCGATCCGGCATTGTGAATATAAATGCCTTTGCCTCCTCGGTCGCTCTTCCGGTTTCCCGAATTAGTTTTCGAGATAACCTCAGCGGTGGAAGATTCCCAATAACGAATAAAGTCGTTCCAAACCGACTCATTCAACCCTCTTGGTTTATCTTTTCCCTTTTTCCATTTTTGTTTCCATTCGTTCATATGGCGGGAAAATTGTATTGCAGCCTCTTTTTCGAAAGCGTCTTCCACCAATTTTGTGTTCATGGGATCCCATGTAAATTCTTGCTGCGAAATTTTAATATATATTACTAAAAAATTATTATTAAAAAATATTTAAAATAATTATATATTTAAAATTTAAATAACGTACCGCAAACGTCCTGAACCAAATCTGACGTTCTTCGTACGGAATATCTCGAAATTTGGTATATGATTTATTCAAAAGAGAATGAAGCATCTTTAATATAGATTTGCTTATTCCATTGTTTGAAATACCAAACCTACGAATTTTTATTACAATAGTATTAAAATAATTATTTTAAATATAATTATAGAATAGTATTAAAATAATTATTTTAAATATAATTATAGAAAATTTAATTTACCATGTCGAGTTTCCTTGACGTCTCGGATCGAGAAATGTGAGAAGTTCACGACCAGGCTGCTGAACCAATTCTTCAATTGTCATTGGTCGGAAAGAATCATTTGCAGATTCTGGAACTTGAGTTGGTATAAAACTCGGAGTCGATGACTCACCACGTCTTTGGTAATCTTGATACGACCTATAATTTTTAATGTTTATAATATTTTTTATAAAAAAGTAATATTAATAATATTTTTTATTAGAAAGTTAAAAAATATTGCAAATAATTATGATTTTCAATTTTTTAGGATAAATTTGTATATCTATCTTTTAAAATAATAATATTTTTTTAGGGCTGAGATTTCCATGTGAAAACTTCGGAGATTATTATGCATATTATTTCACAATTCGAAACAATCATCCAAATAAAAAGAGTGGTTTGTAGGAAAATAAAAATAAAAAAGCAACAAGTCAAGTGTAAGATTTGGGAGACCCACAAGTCATAGCTCAAGATTTCCCCATCTCATCACTTTTGACATCATATATATATTATATATACATTTTCCATTATTATTTCCTTCTCCCTAACTTTATTAATAATTATCTTTTTGGCTAAAGCTTCTTGAAAACAAAATAGAAGTTACGAAGCTGCCTATAATATTACATTCCAGTCACAACAAATCGTACCAATGGAGAAATTCGAATTCTAGCCCACAATGGAGAAATGCACGACAAAAACCGTATACTAACGTCAAAATAAACTAAATGTGAATCGTAAAATTTTGAATAAAAATCCGATTTTTCAAATTCGGTTCTCACATATATCTAGATTTTATAAAATATTTGGGAAGAAATAAAATCTAAATATCGAAGAACATGAATTGTAATGCAGCCACTGACATAGTCGTTCAAGATTTCAAACTCTAATCACAATTATGGATGGATAGGCTTGGATTCGGCCTTAGAGTAGTATTCATATAAGAAAACTATTTTTTAAAGAAAAACTTACATGATTTGCGGCGATTTGCAGATATTTGCGGCGACGTACGGCGGAAGAGGATGAGATCCGAAGGAGAGAAACATGAAAAAGGAAGAAGAAGAAGAAACGGCCGTAGGTTATATTAGATATTTCCGACGGCGATTTCCGTCGGGATTCCATCGGATATATAATAAATATTTTCACCAAATCCCGCGTTGGAAATTATGTTTCCCGGGTAAAATTTTAATCCGTCGGAAATCCATCGGAGTGCCGTCGATGAATTAAAACCTGTGCATGATCGACAAATAGTTTGCACACGTTGCAATTGATGGTATTCCGACGGATTGCCGACGGATGTACGTAAGCCGTCGGAAATCCGTCGGGTACGTATATCAATTAAAGATTTCCGATGGATTTCCGACGGTTTTAGCAAACAAAGGAAGTTGTCCGAAACTACTCCAATTCTAGCAATAGCCAAAGCAATGTACCTTGTTAAACAAAATATTTGTATTACTTATTTATTATTGTTATTTCAAATTAAAAATCATTTTAGAATTTTAGTAGACTTTTAAATAAATTTATTAATTTCTCAATTTTGCATAACTGTTTATAGAACCACGAAGAAAATGTGAACATTTTTTACAAGCTTTTTTGGTGAAAAATAAAATAAAACATTATTATCACAAATTTAATCTGAATCTGATGAATATTCCGAATTTGCTGAATTTTGGTCGTCAAACTCGCCAATCTCTTCTTCTGAATCTTGAAACACGTTGTAATCTTCGTTCGTGGTGTCATCAACAACAAGGTTAACTTCAAGAGAAGTTTCTATTGAACCTAAGTTACCAATTGTGCTTTGTTGCATAGGCTCTTGTTCGGTAATACCACATACCATTCCTCTAGGATGTATTGAGGTCACTGTAATCCAAGGATCTTGCTTGTTTCTCACACGAGGATATCGAATGTAACAAACCTGGTCCGCTTGTGATGCAAGTATAAAAGGATCATATTTTCGATGTCGCTTACGAGAGTGGACAGATGTAACACCGAATTCGTCTTCACGTTGACCCATGACAGGGTCATACCAGTCACAATAGAACACAATACACCTCAAATCAATCATTCCTGGATAGTGAACTTCTAATATTTCACGAAGAATACCATTGTATACAATTTCTCCCGATTGAGATGATACACCATAATTACAAGTTGTTTGTGAGTTTCCTTCGCGATGACTCTTAAAAGCATAACCACGAGTGCAGTACATTGGATAAGATTTTGCAGTAAATGTAGGACCACTCACCAACTCAACTAACCACGTGGGAAACGTTATGCCCCTAGAAGGACCTGTAGTAACCTACAAAATAATAGAATGTATTAAATTATAAATATATATATATAGATATATAGTAAACTATTATTGAAAATTATGTAATTAATTGTGGTAACACTAACATAAAAAATGCAACCATTTTGCAAATTCGCGTTTTTTAAGTTCGGCCAACTCATTCTCGCTGTAATCTGAATAATGAACACGTATTTGTTCCATGTATATCCTGTTAATTATAAAAAAATAAATTAACAATAAATTATAATAATAACTAAAAACAAAATTAAATTGAATGTACCTTTCATATTCCAAAACGTCATCGCAATTTGTCAAAATATACAAATGCAAGTGATTGTGTTCCTCCTCTGATAGGCGTCGCATCTTCCCTTTTCCACTTAAACGTCCAATTTGTGCAAATATTTCTGGCACATACACTGGATAGCTTGGTTTTTCTCCTCCATCATCATGTCGTGAAGGCCGTCTATTTTTTGTTTGCACTTGCGATGGAAAATAGTAGCTAGCAAAGTTAGATGTTTCTTCATTAATACTTTGTGCGACGATTGAACCTTCAACCCTGGCAAGATTTTTAACTTTTTTCTTTAGGTGGAACATATATCTCTCAAAAGGATACATCCATCTGTACTGAACAGGTCCTCCAAGGGCTGCTTCTCTAGGGAGGTGAATAGGAAGATGCTCCATAACATCAAAAAATGCAGGTGGAAATATTTTCTCCAGGTTACAAATGAGAACCGGTATTTTTCCCTCCAAATTTTGGATATCTTCTACAGTAAGTGATCTTGTACATAAATCTCGGAAAAAAGCACCAATCCCTACATAAAAAATATATTTTAATATCATATAATATATGAAAATATTATTATATATATATATATATAATAATGTAAATTTAACGTCGTACCTGCAATTGCTCCGTGGACGTTTTTAGGCAGTAGATCGCTAAAGGCAAATGGGAATAATCTTTGCATGACAACATGACAATCATGACTTTTCATCCCTGAAAATTTACCTTCAATAGTATCGACACAATTACGAAGATTAGATGCATATCCATCTGGAAATTTGACACTATGCTTAATCCAGTCAAAGAATTCATCTTTTGCATGCGCATCTAACCGGAATGCGGGAGACAATGATTTTCCATTTGACATTACATGTAGTTCCTTCCGGGAAAAAATATCCGGCAAATCCAATCTAGCTTTCAAATTATCTTTTGTTTTTCCTTGCACATTTAGAACGGTATTCATTATGTTGTCGAAAAAATTCTTCTCAATGTGCATAACATCTAGATTATGGCGCAACAAATGGTCCTTCCAATATGGTAAATCCCAAAAAATACTCTTCTTGTGCCAATTATGGTATTCGCCACAACCATCAACAGGGTAATGTCCGTTACCTCCACAAGAAGTCGTTCTCTCAGCACCAAAATCTCTAAGTTGAGTCAACATATAATTCCCGTCAAAAATAGGAGGTGGAGCATCAAAATTTTTTTTGTTTTTCCTAAACAATGTCGTGCTCCGGCGATATGGATGATCTTGTGGTAGAAATCGACGATGACAATCGAACCAACTAGTCTTTCGTCCGTGTTTCAGTTGGAACGCATCAGTATTATCTTGACAATATGGGCATGCTAATCTTCCATGCGTCGACCATCCTGATAACATACCATATGCTGGAAAATCACTTATCGTCCACATAAGTACAGCTCGCATCAAGAAGTTCTGTTGGTTGGAAACATCGAATGCTTCGACACCATTTTCCCATAATATTTTTAACTCATGAATTAGTGGCTGCAAGAAAATATCAAGCGATCGCTTAGGATGCTCTGGGCCAGGGACGAGAATCGTTAGAAATAAAAACTCTCGTTTCATGCACAAAGAAGGAGGCAAATTATAAGGTGTAACGATAACTGGCCACAACGAGTATTGCCTCCCATGCTTCCCAAAAGGATTGAATCCATCTGTAGATAACCCGAGGTATACGTTTCTAGGCTCATATGCAAAACTAGGATAAACCTGTTGAAAATGTTTCCATGCTTCTGCATCCGAGGGATGCACAATTTCTCCATTCGAATTATGTTCTGCATGCCATCTCATAGGTTTTGCCGTGTGTTCAGATTGATATAACCTCTTTAACCTCTCTGTTAATGGCAAATACCACATCCGTTTATGCGGAATAGGTACTCTACTGCTTGTCTCTTGAAATCGAGGTTTGTGACAAAATCGGCACTTCATGCGGTTTTCATCATTTCTCCAATAGATCATGCAGTTGTCAATACATACATCGATCATCTGATATGGCAATCCAAGACCAGATACAAGTTTTTGAACCTCGTAATATGAAGCAGGTGCAATATTATCTTCAGGTAATATATCTCTAACAAAATCAGCTATCGCATTCACACAATCTTCAGGCAAGTTGAAATCCGTCTTTATCGTCATCAACCTGCTTGCAGCAGATAAAGGCGATAATCCATCTCTACATCCTTTATACAAAGGCTGCTTGGATGCATCTAACATATCAAAAAATTTCCGGGCTTCCATATTAGGTTCCTCTATTCTGCTAATATCTTCGATGTACGATTCTCTTTGTTCACGAAATGCATCATTCACCATCTGAACAGTACCTCCGTTTATATCAACTTCTGATGTCGGTTCCTCTACCCTAACATTAGTATTATCTATCCTTTTTGAAGTACTACCATAATATTGCATCGTTGCATCAGTTTCTCCATGTGAATACCAAATTTTGTAACCCGGCATAAATCCATTCCTATACAAATGATAACGTACTTCTCTAACAGAGATTAATCTATGATTTCGACATTTAATACACGGACAATACATTTTACCGTATTCCGATGTCATGCTATTCTTTGATGCAAATGTCATGAACTCTTCAACACCTTGCGCAAATTCATCAGTCAATTCCCCCGTGGTTGAATCATATCGAGGTTTATCCATCCACGATTGAAAATACTCAAAAGAACCCGAAGAACACATTTTTTAAAAAATTTTGGTTCTGTTAAAATTTTGAAAGATCATAGCTTATTTATACTGAAAAATAGATATTATCACGATTTTTTAACAGATTATTAAGAATTATTAACAGATAATTACGAACTGTAAAAAGATTATTCTTCAGAATATTCTCTTTTTCCGACGGAATTCCGACGATTACCGACCACAACCGGATATTCACGTATTTCGAATAAATCTTATCAAAATAAACCGACGGTTTTCCGACGGATGTCCGACCATCGACGGATAAACACACAATTTTAACAAGGTACGTATATTTCCGACGGATTTCCGACTGTATCCGACAATGGTCGGATAGTTCCGATGGGTTTCCGACGACCGCTGCCGACGGATTCCCGACGGGCTATAAAATACATAATCCGTCACGAACTCGTCGGAATATTACCGACGTACCTGAAGCCGTCGGTAATATTCCGACGATTTCAAGAGGATATCCCGACGATTAGGATATCGTCGGAAACGCAACGGGTTACCGTCTGTTTTCACCATCGATTTACCGACGATCCCTGCGGCGTCGGAAATTACCGACGGATCTCCGACGGTTTCAAATCATTTGGTTATTTGTCGCTTAGCCGTCGTAATGTCATCGGAAAAGTCCGACGGTTTTTTGTCCGTCGGAAATGCCGTCGGAAATGTTAATGTTTTCTTGTAGTGTGAGTAAAGGCTTATAAATGAAGTATAATGAATGGCATCACCTAGTTTGGGATACATTGGATTACTTGGAGGCTTTGTCGTAGCTCTTTCAGTTTCAAATGTTGTCACAATATAGAAAATTGAGCAAGATTTATTTGGGCGTTGGACTCATGTCATTTTGAGCTCTAAATCAAATGTTAAGGAAGATTTGTTACGGACATGTCAAGTTGATCAGCTAGTTAAAATGATCATTCTAGATTGATCATTGGTGCTCATTGAGCAAAGGTTTACAAATGAAGCATAATGTATGACATCACGCAGTTTTGGATAGATTGGATAACTTGGAGGCTTTGTCGTAGCTATTTCGGTCTGAAATTTAATCACAATATAAAAACTGACCTAGCTTAACATGGGCATTGGATTCGTGTCATTATGAACATTAAATCAAAAGTTATGGACGATTTAGTGCGGATATGTCAAGTTGATCGCCCAGTTAAAATGATAATTCTAAACTGATCGTTGGTGCTCCCTGAGTAAAGGCTTATAAATAAAGCATAATGCATGGCATCACGCTGTTTGGGATACATTGTATTACTTGGGGGCTTTGTCGTACCTCTTTCAGGCTTTGGCGTTGGATAGATGTCATTTTAGCTCTAAATCAAATGTTAAAGACGATTTGGTGCAGACATGTCAACTTGATCAGCTAGTTCAAACGATCATTCTACACTGATCACTACTGCGCACTGAGAAAAGGTTTACAAATGAAGCATAATGCATGGCATCACACATTTTGAGATAGATTGGATTACTTGAAGATTTTTTCATAGCTATTTCGGTCTTAGATGTTGTCACAATATAGAATATAGAGCTGGCTTAACCTGGCCGTTGGATTCTTGTCATTCGGAACTCTAAATCAAAAGTTACGGACTATTTAGTGTGGACATTTCATGTTCATCGGCGATTTAAAACCATCTTTCTATATTAATAATTGATGCTCATTGAGCAAAGGTTTACAAATGAATAATAATGCATGGCATCACACAGTTTGGGATAGATTAGATTACTTGGAGGCTTTTTCGTTGCTATTTCAGTCTTAAATTTTGTCACAATATAGAAAATTGAGCTAGCATAATGTTTGCATTGGATTCATGTCGCTCTGAACTCTAAATCAAAAGTTACAGATGATTTAGTCTGGACATGTGATGTTCATCGGCCAGTTAAAATGATCATTCTAAATTGATCATTGGTGTTCATTGAGCAAAGGTTTACAAATGAAGAATAATGCATGGCATCCATCAGTTTGGGATCAATTGGTTTACGTGGAGGCTTGTCATAGCTATTTTGGTCTTAATTTTTGTCACAATATAGAAAATTGAGCTAGCTTAACGTGGGCATTGGATTCGTATCATTTTGAACAATAAATCAAAAATTACAGACGATTTAGTGCGGACATGTCAAGTTCATCGGCCAGTTCAAATGATCATTCCTGCTCATTGAGTAAAGGCTTTTAAATGAAGCATAATGCATGGCATCACGCAGTTTGGGATACATTGGATTACTTGTAGGATTTGTCGTAGCTCTTTCAGTCTCACATGTTGTCATAATATTGAAAATTGAGCTTGTTTAACCTGGCCATTGGATTCATGTCATTCTGTGCTATAAATCAAATGTTACAGACGATTTAGTGCGGGCATGTCAAGTTAATAAGCTAGTTAATATGATCATTCTATATTTATAATTGGTACTCATTGATCAAAGGTTTTAAAATGCAGTATAATGCATGGCATCACGCAGTTCGGGATAGATTAGATTACTTAGAGGGTTTGTCGTAGCTAGTTCAGTCATAAATTTTGTCATAATATAGAAAATTGAGCTAGCTTAACGTTGGCATTGGATTAATGTCATTCTGAACTTTAAATAAAAACTTACGGAAAATTTAGTGCGGACATGTCAACTTTATCGGCTAGTTAAATTGATCATTTTAAATTGATCATTGGTGCTCATTGAGCAAAGGTTTAAAAATGAATCCTAATACATGGCATCCAGCAGTTTGGGATATATTGCATTTCTTGGAGTTTTGTCGTAGCTATCTCGGTCTCTAATGTTGTCATAATATAAAAAAATTGAGCTAGATTAACATGGGCGTTGAATTAATATCATTTTGAGCTCTAAATCAAATGTTAAAGACGATTTGGTGCCGACATATAGAGTTGATCATCTAGTTAAAATGATCATTCTAAAATGATCATTGGTATTCATTGAGCAAAAGTTTGCAAATGAAGCATAATGCATGGCATCACGAAGTTCGGGATAGATTGGATTACGTGGAGGCTTTGCGTTGCTATTTCGGTCTTAAGTTTTGTCACAATATAGAATATTGAGAGAGCTTAACGTGGGTGTTGGAGACGTGTCATTCTGAACAATAAATGAAAAGTTATTGACAATATATGCGGACATGACAAGTTGATCGGCCAGTTAAATGATCATTCTAAACTGAACATCGGTGCACCTTGAGTAATAGCATATAAATGAAGAATAATGCATGGCATCATGCAGTTTGGGATACATTGGATTACATAGAGGCTTTGTCGTAGCTCTTTTAGTCTCAAATGTTGTCACAATATTGAAAATTGAGCTTGATTAACATGGCCTTTGGATTCATGTCATTTTGATATATAAATCAAATGTTACAGACGATTTAGTGCAGACATGTCAAGTTGGTCAGGTAGTTAAAATGATCATTCTATATTGATCACTGGTGCTCATTGAGCAAAGGTTTTCAAATGAAGCATAATGCATGGCATCACACAGTTTGAGATAGATTAGATTACTTGGAGGCTTTGTCGTAGCTATTCCAGTCTTAAATTTTGTTAAAATATAGACAATTGAGCTAGCTTAACGCTTGCATTGGATTAATGTCATTCTGAACTCTAAATCAAAACTTACGGACAATTTAGTGTGGAAATATCAAGTTTATCGGCTAGTTAAATTGATCATTCTAAATTGATCATTGGTGCTCATTGAGCAAAGGTTTACAAATGAAGCAGAATGCATGGCATCAAGCAGTTTGGGATAGATTAGATTATTTGGAGGCTTTTTCGTCGCTATTTCGGTCTTACATTTTGTCACAATATAGAAAATTGAGCTAGCTTAACGTTGGCCTTGGATTCATGTCGTTCTGAACTTGAAATCAAAACTTATGGATGATTTAGTGCGGACATGTCAAGTTGATTCGCTAGTTAAAATGATAATTTTATATTGATCATTGGTGCTCATTGAGAAAATGTGTACAAATGAAGCATAAAGAATGGAATCCAGCAGTTTGGGATAGATTGGATCACTTGGAGGTTTTTCCGTAGCTATTTTGGTTTTACATTTTGTCACAATATAGAATATTGAGCTAGATTAACGTGGGTGTTGGATTTGTGTCATTCTGAATAATAAATCAAAAGTTTCAGATGATTTAGTGCGGATATGTAAAGTTGATCAACCAATTAAAATGATCATTCTACACAGATCATTGGTGCTCCTTCAGTAAAGGTTTATAAATGAAGAATAATGCATGGCATCATGCAGTTTGGGATACATTAGATTACTTGGTGGCTTTGTCATAACTCAATCAGTCTCAAATGTTGTCACGATATTGAAAATTTAGCTTGATTAACGTGGCCGTTGGATTCATGTCATTTTGAGCTTTGAATCAAATGTTAAAGACGATTTAGTGCGACATGTGTAGTTGATCGGCTAGTTAAAATGATAATTTTCTAAACTGATCATTGGTGCTCATTGTGCACAGGTTTACAAATCGTCTTTGAGAATGACATCACACATTTTGCGATAAATTGGATCACTTTGAGGCTTTGTTGTAGCTATTTCGGTCTTAAATTTTGTCACAATATAGAATATTGAGCTAGCTTAACCTGGGGGTTGGATTCGCATCATTCTGAACTATAAATCAAAAGTTTCTGACGATTTAGTGCGGACATGTCAAGTTCATCAGTTATCTAAATTGATCTTTCTAAACTGCTCATTGGTGCTCATTGAGCAAAGATTTACCAATGAAGCATAATGCTTGGCATCACACAGTTTGGGATATATTTGAGTACTCAGAGGCTTTGTTGTAGCTATTTCTGTCTTAAATTTTCTCACATCATAGAAAACTGAGGTAGCTTAACGTGGGCGTTGGATTCGTGATATTCTGAACTCTAAATCAAAAGTTACTTGACGATTTAGTGCGGACATGTCAAGTTGATCAGCTAGTTAAAATGATAATTCTAAACTGATCATTGGTGTTCCTTGAGTAAAGGCTTATAAACAAAGCATAATGCATGGCATCACGCAGTTTGGGATACATTGGATAACTTGGAAGCTTTGTCGTAGCTCTTTCAGTCTCAAATGCTGTAACAATATTGAAAATTGAGCTAGATTAACGTGGGTGTGGGATTCATGTCATTTTGAGCTCTAAATCAAATTCTAAAGAAGATTTAGTGAGACATGTCATTTGATCAGCTAGTTAAAATGATCATTCTAAACTAATCATTGGTGTTCATTGAGGAAAGGTTTACAAATGAAGCATAATGCATGACATCAAGCAGTTTGGGATAGATTGGATTACTTCTAGGCTTTGTCATACCTATTTTGGTCTTAAATTTTGTCGCAATATAGAAAACTTTGCTAGCTTAACGGGGGTGTTGGATTCATGCATTTTGAGCTCTAAATCCAATGAGAAAGATGATTTAGTGCGGACATGTCAAGTTGATCAGCTAGTTAAAATGATCATTCTAAACTGATCATTGGTGCTAACTGACCAAATGTTTACAAATGAAGCATAATGAATGGCATCATGCAGTTTTCGATAGATTGGATCACTTGGAGGCTTTGTCGTAGCTATTTCGGTCTTAAATTTTGCCACAATATAGACTATTCAGCTTGCTTAACGTGGGGGTTGGATTAGTGTCGTTCTTAACAATAAATCAAAAGTTTCGGACGATTTAGTGCGGACATGTAAAGTTGATCGGCTAGTTAAAGTGATCATTCTACACTGATCATTGGTGCTCGTTCTGTAAAGGTTTATAAATTAAGAATAATGCATGAAATCACGCAGTTTGGGATACATTAGATTACTCAGAGGCTTTGTCATAACTCTTTCAGTCTCAAATGTTGTCATAATATTGAAAATTGAGCTAGATCAACGTGGCCGTTGGATTCATGTCATTTTGAGCTCTAATCAAATCTTAATGACGATTTAGTGAGACATATCAAGTTTAACGGCTAGTTAAAATGATAATACTAAACTGATCATTGGTGCTCATTGAGCAAAGGTTTACAAATGAAGCATAACGAATGGCATCACGCAGTTTGGGATAGATTGGATTATTTGGATGCTTGTTCCTAGCTATTTTGGTCTTCAATTGAATCACAAATAGAAAACTGAGCTAGCTTAACGTCGGCGTTGGATTCGTGTGATTCTAAGCTCTAAATCAAAAGTTACGAACAATTTAGTGCAGACATGTCAAGTTGATCGGCCAGTTAAAATGATCATTCTTGACTGATCATTGGTTCTCTTTGAGTAAATGCTTATAAATGAAGCATAACGCATGGGATTACACAGTTTATAATACATTGGATTACTTGGAGGCTTTGTCGTAGCTCTTTTAGACTCAAATGTTGTCACAACATTGAAAATTAAGCTAGATTTATGTGGTCGTTCGATTCATTTCATTTTGAGATCTAAATCAAATGTTAAAGATGATTTTGTGCGGACATGTTAAGTTGATCGATCAGCTAGTTAAAATGATCATTCTAAACTGATCAATGGTGCTCATTGAACAAAGGTTACAAATGAAGCATAATTCATGGCATCACGCAGTTTGAGATAGATTGGATTACTTGGATTCTTTTTCGTAGCTATAGATTGGATTACTTGGATGTTGGACTCATGTCATTCCGAACTCAAAATTAAAAGTAACCGACGATTTGGTGTAGACATGTCAAGTTGATCGGCTAGTTAAAATTATCATTCTAAACTGATCATTGGTGCTCCTTGAGTAAAGTCTTATAAATGAAGAAGCATGATGCATGACATCACGCATTTTGGGATACATTGGATTACTTGGAGGCTTTGTCGTAGCTATTTCAATCTCAAGTGTTGTCATAATATTGAAAATTGAGCTACATTAACGTGGGCGTTTGATTTATGTCATTTTGAGCTCTAAATCAAATGTTACAAATGATTTAGTGCGGACATATCAAATTGATCAGCTAGTTAAAATGATCATTCTAAACTGAACATTGGTGCTGCTTGAGTAAAGGCTTATAAATGAAGTATAATGCATGGCATTATGCAGTTTAGGATACTTTGGATTACTTGGAGGTTTCGTCGTAGCTGTTTCAATCACAAATGTTGTCACAATATAGAAAATTGGGCTAGCTTAACGTGGGTGTTGGATTCGTGTCATTCAAAAGTTACGGACGATTTAGTGCTGACATGTTAAGTTTATGGGCTGCTAAGAATGATCATTCTAAGCTGATCATTGGTGTCCTTGAGTAAAGGCTTATAAATGAAGTATAATGCATGACATCACGCATTTTGGGATACATTGGATAACTTGGAGGCTTTTCGTAGCTCTTTCAGTCCGTATTGTTGTCACAATATTGAAAATTGAGCTAGCTTAACGTGGACGTTGGATTCGTGTCCTTTGGAAAGTTGAGCTAGCTTAACATGGGCGTTGGGTTACATTGGAATACATGGATGTTTTTTTTACTCTTTAAGCCTCAAATGTTGTCACAATATGGAAAATTGAGCTAGCTTAATGTGGGTGTTGGATTTGTGTCATTATGAACCCAAAATCAAAAGTTACGGACGATATAGTGTGGACATGTAAAATTGATCGACCAATTAAAATGATCACTCTCAACTGATCATTGGTGCTCCTTGAGTAAAGGCTTACAAATGAAGCATAGTGCATGGCATCACGCCAGTTGGGATACATTGGATTACTTGGAGGGTTTTTCGTATCTCTCTCCGTCTCAACTGTTGTCACGATATGGAAAATTGAGCTAGCTTAACGTGGCATTGAACTCATGTCATTTTGAGTTCTATGTCAAAAGTTAAAGACGATTTAGTGCGTACATATCAAATTGATCATCTAGTTAAAATGATAGTTCTAAATTGATCATTGGTGCTCTTGAGTAAATGCTTATAAATGAAGCATAATGCATGACATCACGCAGTTTGGAATAAATTGGATTACTTGGAGGCTTTTTCGTAGCTATTTCGCTCTTAAATTTTGTCACAATATTGAATATATAGCTAGTTTAACATGGGTGTTGGATTCAGGTAATTTTGAACTCTAAATCAGAAGTTACGGATGATTAAGTGCGGACAGGTCAAGTTGATCGGCCAGTTAAAATGATCATTCTAAACTGATCATTGGTGCTCATTGAGTAAATGCTTGTAAATGAAGCACAATGCATGGTGTCACGTAGTTTGGTATGGATTGGATTATTTGGGGACTTTTTCGTAGCTACTTTGGTGTTAAATTTTGTCACAATATAGAAAATTGAGCTAGGTAAACATGGGCATTGGATACGTGTCATTCTAAACTCTAAATCAAAAGTTACAGACGATTTAGTGCAGACATTACAAGTTTATCGGCCAGTTAAAATGATCATTCTAAACTGATAACTGGTGCTCCTTGAATAAAGGCTCATAAATGAAGCATAATGAATGGCATCACATATTTTGGGATACATTGGATTACTTGGAGGCATTTTCGTAGCTCTTTCAGTCTTAAATGTTGTCACAATATGGAAAATTGAGTTAGCTTAACGTGTTTCAGTGTCAAATGTTGTCACAATATGGAATTTTGAGCTAGCTTAACGTGGGCATTGGCCTCATATCATTTTGAGCTCTAAATCAAAAGTTAAAGATGATTTAGTGCAGACTTGTAAGTGGATCAGCTAGCTAAATTGATCATTATAAACTGATCATATATGCTCCTTGAGTAAAGGCAATAAATGAAGCATAATGGATGGCATCACTCAGTTTGGGATATATTCGAGTACTTGAAGTCTTTGTCGTAGCTATTTCGGTTTTAATTTTTTGTCACTATATAGAAAATTGAGCTAGCTTAACGTAGATGTTGAATTCGTGTTATTTTGAACTCTAAATCAAAAGTTACGGGCGATTTAATGCGCACATGTCAAGTTAATCGGCCAGTTAAAATGATCATTCTAACAACGTAAATGATTTTAAACGATGGTTCTCTCTTTTGTAATCTTAAATGTGATTTTTCAGGTGAAGTCTTCTCCATCGGTTTCTAATGCTTAATCGCCATTGATGTGATCCTCTCTTTGGTTCGAAGAGTCTACGTCGTCGATTTTCGCTAGTTTTCTCACATTCCTGTGCCGATTTTCTCTTTCCCCTTTATTCCCATTTTCTATTGAAACCCTATCCTCTGTTGCTTGCGATTTTATTCTCTGTTCTTAATATGGAAATTCACTACATCACCATGTCCGATTTTTTCTCAAAGAAAATGCAAGACATAACCCTCAGTTTCATAGAATCGCCAATTCAGCTCCCGAACGAACTTTTTGTTCAAGCCATGAATGAAACCCGGTTTCACCTCATCCGAAAACCGGTAAATCTTGGGATGCAAAACCTTCAGGAATTGATGACTAACTTGCCATTTTTATGGAGTGTGGGTGGGGTTGTTGTTTCGCGAATCATTAAAAAAACCGAGTTCAATTTCTCTTTCAGTCGGAAGAAGGACTTTTATCGGTTTTGGGCCAAGTACCGTGGTCGTTCAATGACTGGATGTGTGTCCTCCAGAAATGGTTGTCGGAGTTTTCTGAGATTGAGTTAAAGCATATCCCGTTTTGGGTTCAAATCCGAGGTGTTTCCATTCAGTATTTGACTGATCCAATAGTTATGTTCATCGGAGGAACTATCGGAGATCTCTTGGAATCCGAATTCACCGCCGACGGTTCTCATCGTGTGGAATTCTTTCGAATAAGGGTGTTGTCTATATTGAAGGTTCCAACATATATTTCGTTTTGGAGAAGCCTGTGTTGTCTTGAAGTTCTGGTATGAAAAACTGCGTCTTTTTTGCACTCAATGTGGCCTTATTTCACATGATGCGCCGGATTGCTCTTCATCAACCGCCTCTCCTCCTTCGGAAGATGACCCTCGGAATAATGAAGACAATTCCAGAAATAATGGGAACAATTCCGGCAACCAATCTTTTCCTCCAAATGCGATTCCAACTCCCGGAAATGATGAAGTCCCCGATTGTAAATGTAGGAAAGCAAATCCTCCAAATCTCACTTCACCTGCTCCAGGTTCGGTTCTTTTTTACAACAATCCAATATTTGAAAATTTTCAAATAGTATTTCTATATATTGGAATTGGTTCACATCGTAGTGATATGGAACCGGTTCTTGTGTAGTAATTTTAAAGCACATTTACGGATTGATGAGTATGCAGTTTATGTGCTTCAGAAATCGTGTTCTCTCTGTATGATGCTGATGATTTTAGGCTGTCTAGGTGATGGTGTGGTGGGCCTCAAACCACCAGAAATTAAATGAACATTGCGTTTCGCGAGTGCCGGGGTCTAGGAGGGTCTCTGGTAGTTCGACGCCTAAAGGGACTAAAGAATGATTATTCCCCTGACATACTCTTCGGAGTGGAAACAAAATATATTAATAACGTAGTTCACGAGTTGCCGCTATTCTAAATTATGATTGTGTAATGTGTATTCCTCCGATAGGACTAAGTGGAGGTTTAGCTTTGTCGTGGGAAAACTCTATTAATGTTGCTGATGAACGACTTATGGATTGTAAAATCAACACTAAATGATTTGACTTTTATTTGTCATGTGTTTATGGGCATCCAATACGTAAATTTAGAAATAATCTGTGGCAAATGTTACAACGTATTGCTCAGTTAAGAAAAGAGCCTTGGTTAATGTGTGGAGATTTAAACTGAATTCTACATGTAAATGACAAAAGGTGGTGTCGTCAAAGAACCAAGGAGTCTATTTGATTTTCAAAACATGGTCTCAACATGTATGATTTCAGATATACATTTTATGGGGAATAATATGACTTGGGTCGGAAGAAGAAATATTTTCTTGATTCAGAGCTGGATAGATAGAGCAATGGGAAATGCAGAATGGAAGGCTCTTTATCCTACACCCTCTGTTGAGTATTTAGCCTTACTTGATTCTCATCATAGACCAGGGATTATTAAAATTAGGAAAAATTTGCAATATGGGAAAAGACTGTTCCGATATGATTCTCGTTGGATTCAGCATGAAGAGTTTTCAAGTCTGATTCGAAAAAGTTGGAATAATTTTTCAGACATCTCTGATCCGGTTTTACTAACTAGAATGAGTACTTGCTGGAAACCGATATCAGTATGGAAGAGGAATAATATGGTCAATTTTAATATTCGAATAAAGGAGTTAACCTCTGAGATCGATTTGGCCAAAACAAGCTCCAATTCTTCAGTAAATGATATCTCCACTTTGAAAAAAGAGTAGTGCAAAGCTTATTCTGCTGAGGAAACTTATTGGAAAAATAAAAGTCGAAATCAATGGTTAAAAGAGGGATATCGGAATACCCGTTTCTTTCACGCAGTTACTAAGAATCGAAGATCATGGAATAATATCAGTTCCATCAAAAATTGTGTTGGTGGTGATGTTGTTGGTAATGAAGTGATTGCCCAAGAAGCTCAAACATATTTCTCGAATCTGTTTAAATCAACTAATATTGGAAATATGGATTCAGTTCTTCAACATGTTAGGCAAGTTGTCTCTAATGATATGAATCTGGATTTGATAAAACAAGTTTCAGGAGAAGAAGTGTTCGAAGCCATTTCATCAATAGGAGCCAATAAAGCCCCTCGTCCGGATGGATTTACTGCCTCTTTTTTTCCAATAACATTGGAACATTGTTGGAAACTTCGTTTTTGAGGAAATTCAAAGATTTTTCAATTCAGTTTATATGATTTTTCTGAGTTTAATCATACAAACATATGCTTGATTCCGAAGGTGGATTCTCCAATAACTATTACGGACTCTAGGTCGATATCTCTTTCTAATGTTTCTTACAAAATTATCTCTAAAGTTTTAGTTATTAGATTACAAAAGATCATCGATGCCTTAGTTTTGGAAAATCAAGCAGCATTTATTCCTGGTGTGTCAATTTGTGATAACGTCTACATTGCACATGAAGCCCTGCACTCTTTAAGGACCCACGACATTTGTGCAAAATCTTTTATGGCAGTTCAAACAGATATTAGTAAAGCCTATAATCGTATTGTATGACAATTTTTAGAAGCTATTCTTCTAAAAAAATATTTTCCATTCAATGGGTCCACTTGATTATGCACTGTACATCTATGGTTTTTTATTCAGTTCTTGTTAATGGGAGTCCATATCGTTTTTTCAAACCACAATGCGGTTTAAGACTGGGTAACCTTATCTCACCGTCTCCTTTCATACGGTGTGCGGGTGTTCTCATTTCTATGCTTCAAAATGCAGAGAGGAATGGTCACATTCAACCTTTAAGAATAAGTAGAAATGGCCCCGCTATTTCTCATCTCTTATTTGCTGATGATTATCAATTTTTCTGTCAATGCTGATAGAACTAATATTATAACTCTAAAAAATATATTTGAAGAGTATGGCTGAGTATCTTGACAAATAATCAGTTATGAAAAAGCTTCAATTATTTTTGGTAATAAAGTATTCTCGCATACAGGAGTAGCTATTCATCACATGTTGGAAAAATCAAATGTTGGGGGCGGTGGAAAGTATTTGGGGTTACCTGAATAATTTGGATGTAATAAAAGATATGTGTTACATTACATTTACGACAGAGTATCATCACGAATATCGGGATGGCAATCCGAATTTCTATCTCCGGCTGGGAAAGAAACTCTGATTAAAGCTGGTTCTTTTGCTTTGCCAATATATTCGATGAATGTGTGTTCAAGCTTCGTGAAGATATTTGAAATATTATCAACAAACCATTATCTCGGTTCTTGTGGGGATCCTCAGAAAACAATAGAAAAATATCATGGATTTCATGGAAAAAGTTGGCTACACCAAAATTAAACAATGGTTTGGGATTTCGCGATTAACAAAAATTTAATCAAGCTCTCGTAGGTAATCTGTGCTGGAAAATAGTGGCTAGACCGGATTGCCTTCTCTTCAGAATTTTAAAGAGTCGATATTACAGTAAGGGGATCTCTTATCAGCTACAAAAGGCAACCATCCATCTTTTGGTTGGCAGTCAATTCTATATGGACACGATTTATTAAATTCGGGTCTTTATCGTCTGATTGGTAATGGTACATCTACATGCGTTGGAGATAAAAATTTGGCTTCCTATCTACCGGGCCTGTGCACCTAAATTATTACCCTAAACAAATCCTCTTCTTACAATGGATGTACTTTTAAATAAATCTACTGGACAATGGAATGCAGACATGATTTCTGATCTAGTTGAAAAAGAGATTCATCATCTTGTTTTTAAGATTTATCTCCCACCAAGTGCTACATTAGATGGTTGGTTTTGGAAGCATACTTCTAATGGTGTATATTCAGTCAAGTCTTGCTATTGGAGTGTCGTTGATGATGTTAATAATTCCTCTCCTGATGCCCAACCAATTCTTTCTAGCTTTCCGGATCTAGCTAAGATATTTGGTCCATTGAGGTGGCTCCAAAGATCAAACATTTCTTATGGCGTCTATTATCACAACCTCTCCCACTTAAAACGTATTTATTTTCAAGGAAAAGAATAACTGACAATAAGTGTCCTCGATGTTGTGATTCCAAATAAACAAAGATTCATCTTGTTTTCCAATGTCCTTGCTTAGATGATATAGAGAAAGTTGGATATTTTAACTACTAACATTTGCGATCCAGTTTCGACTCTTCAAGACAATGTCAGATTTTTGATATCAAGCTACAATAATTTTGATTCTACATCAGCAAAAAAATACTTGTCGTTTCATATCCTTTTGCGTATTTGGAAAAGCAGAAATGTGCTTATTTTTCAAGATAATGATAACTCTGTTGATTCCCTACTCCAAAATTGTCAAGATGATGTTCAAAAGTGGCTATGTTCACTGGAGAAATTCAATGAATAACATACTTCCCGAAATGTCATTTTTAACAGGCGCTGGAAAAGTCTGCAGCAGGGATGGGTCAAAAGTAACTATGATGCTGCCCATAAAGATGGAAAGTAGACTTCAGGTCTAGGGTGAATTATATGAAGTGATTTAGGGTTATTGAAGAAGAATTTTTGGCTTTCATATGGGCTCTCCAACCTACATGGTCGTTGGGATATCGTAAGGTTATTTTCGAATGGGATAATTTAGCCTTAAATATGCTTCTCCAACAGTGCGGTGTTAATTTACGATGTTATCATTACATACATACAATTAACCAATGAATTCTAAAACTTGATGCTATCCAGTTTCTTGATCAACCACGTTCAGTGAAGTTGTTGATGCATTGGCGAAGGATTCTATATTATCATCGGTCGATTGGATTTTACTTGATATTTTACGATATGTTGTAATTTACTATATTTCTGATTAATAAAATTATTATGTTGGAAAATAATGATCATTCTAAACTTATCATTGGTGCTCCTTGAGTAAAAGCGTATAAATGAAGCATAATGCATGGCATTACGTATTTTGCAATACACTGGATTACATGGAGGCTTTGTTGTAGCTCTTTAAGTCTCAAATGTTGCCATAATATAGAAAATTGAGCTAGCTTAACGTGGGTGTTGGATTCGTGTTATTCTAAACTCTAATTCAAAAGTTATGGACAATTTTCTACGGGCATTTCAAGTTGATCGGCCAATTAAAATGATCATTCTAAACTGATCATCGGTGCTCCTTGAGTAAAGGCTAATAAATGAAGCATAATGCATGACATCATGCAGTTTGGCATATATTGGATTACTTGGAGGATTTGTCATAGCTACTTGGGTTTAAATTTCGTCTCAATATAAAAAATTGAGCTAGCTTAACGTAGGCATTGGATTTTTGTCATTTTGAACACTAAATCAAAAGTTACAAACGATTTAGTGCAGACATGTCAAGTTGATCGGCCATTTGAAATGATCATTCTAAATTGATCATTGGTGGTTTATAAATAAAGTATAATGGATGGCATGACTCACTTTGGGATACATTGGATTAATTGGAGGTTTTTTTGTAGCTCTTTCAGTCTCAAATGTTCCACAATGTGGAAAATTGAGCTAGCTTAACGTGGGCGTTGTAGTCATGTCATTTTAGGCTCTAAATAAAAATTAAAGACGATTTAGTGCGGACATATACAGTTGATCTGGTAGTTAAAAATGATGATTTTAAACTGATCATTGGTGCTCATTGAGTAAAGGCATATAAATGAAGCATAATGCATAACATTACGCAGTTTTTGATAGATTGGATTACTTCTAGGCCTTTTCGTAGCTATTTCGATCTTAAATTTTGTGACAATATAGAATAATGAGCTAGCTTAACGTGGGCATTGGATTCCTGTCATTCTGAACTCTAAATTAAAAGTTAGAGATGAATTACTACGGACATGTCAAGTTTATCGGTCAGTTAAAATGATCATTCTACACTGATCATTGCTGCTCCTTGAGTAAAGGCTTATAAATGAAGCATAATGCATGGCATCACGCATTTTGGGATAGCTTAGACTATTTGGAGGGTTTTTCGTAGCTATTTTGCTTATGAATTTTGTCACATTACAGAAAATTGAGCTAGCTTAACGTGGGTGTTGGATTTGTGTCATTTTGAACTCTACATCAAAAGTTGCAAACGATTTAGTGCAGACATGTCAAGTTGATCGGCCAGTTAAAATGATCGTTCTATAGTGATTATTGGTGCTTCTTGAATAAGGGCTTATAATTGAAGCATAATGCATGACATCACGGAATTTGGGATACATTGGATTGATTAGAGGCTTTGTCATAGCTCTATCAGTCTCAAATGTTTTCATAACATAGAAAATTAAACTAGATTAAAGTGGGCGGTGGATTCGTGTCATTTGAACTATAAATCAAAACTTACTAACGATTTAGTGTGGACATTTCAAGTTGATCGGCCAGTTAAAATGATTATCCTAAGCTGATCATTGGTTCTCCTTGAGTAATGACTTATAAATGAAGCATAATGCATGGCATCACGCACTTTGGGATATATTGGATTACTTCGAGGCTTTTTTCATAGATCTTTCAGTCTCAAATGTTCCACAATATGGAAAATTGAGCTAGATTAACATGGGCTTTCAACTCATGTCTTTTTAGGCTCTAAATCAAAAGTTAAAGACGATTTAGTGCAGACATGTCAATTTGATCATCTAGTTAAAATGATCATTCTAAACTAACGTTGGTGCTGCATTAGCAAAGGCTTATAAATGAAGCATAATGCATGTCATAACGTACTTTGGGATAGATTGCATTACTTGGAGGCTGTGTCATAGCTCTTTTATTATGAAATATTGTCACAATATAGAAACTTTTGCTAGCTTCTCATTGCGTTGGATTCGTGTCATTTTGAACTTTAAGTCAAACGTTATAGACGATTTAGTGTGGACGTGTCAAGTTGATCGGCCAGTTAGAATGATCATTCTGAACTGATCATAGGTGCTCCTTGAGTAAATGCTTATAAATGAAGCATAATGCGTGGCATCATGCAATTGTGGCTTTTTTCGTTGTTCTTTGAGTATCAAATGTTCCACAATATGGAAAATTGAGCTAGCTTAACGTGGGAATTGGACTCATGTTATTTTAGGTTTAAAATCAAACTTTTAAGGCAATTTGGTGCCGGCATGTCAAGTTGATCAGCTAGTTAAAAATGATCATTCTAAACTAATCATTGGTGCTCATTGAGTAAAGACGTATAAATGAAGCATAATGCATAACATCACGCAGTTTTGGATAGATTGGATTACTTGGAGGCTTCTTGCTAGCTATTTCGATCCTAAATTTTGTCACAATATAGAAAATTGAGGTAGCTTAACGTGGGCGTTAGATTCGTGCCATACTGAACTCTAAATCAAAAGTTATAGACGAATTACTACGGACATGTCAAATTGATCAGCGAGTTAAAATGATCATTCTAAACTGATCATTGGTGCTCCTTGAGTAAAAACTTATAAATGAAGCATAATGCATGACATCACACAGTTCGGGATACATTGGATTACTTGGAAGCTTTTTCGTAGCTCTTTCACTCTCCAATATTGTCACAATATGGAAAATTGAGCTAACTTAACGTGGGCGTTGGATTCGTGTTATTTTGAACTCTAAATCAAAAGTTACGGACGATTTAGTACGGACATGTTATATTAATCAACTAGTTAAAATGATCATTCTAAACTTATCATTGGGGCTCCTTGAGTAAAGGCTTATAAATGAAGCAAAAAATAATAACATCACGCAGTTTTTGGATAGATTGCATTAATTAGAGGCTTTTTGCTAGCTATTTTTTGATCTTAAATTTTTTTCATAATCTAGAAAATTGAGCTAGCTTAACGCGGGTGTTTGATTTTTTTCATTTTGTACTCTAAATCAAAAGTTACAGACAATTTACTATAGAAATGTCAAGTTGATCGGCCAGTTCAAATGATCATTCTAAACTGAAGATTCGTGCTCCTTGAGTAAAGGCATATAAATGACACATAATGCATAGCATCACACAGTTTGGGATGGATTGCATTTCTTTGAGGCTTTGTCGTAGCTATTTCAGTCTCAAGTGTTGTCACAATATGGAAAATTGAGCTAGCTTAACGTGGGTGTTCAATTCGTGTCATTTTGAACTCTAAATCAAAAGTTACATACGATTAGTGCGGACATGTCAAGTTGATCACCCAGTTAAAATGATCATTCTAAACTGATCATTGGTGCTCCTTGATTAAAGGCTTATAAATAATGCATAATGCATGGTATCACGTAGCTTGGGATACATTGGATTACTGGGACGCTTTGTCGTAACTTTTTCAGTCTTAAATGTTGTCACAATATGGGGCTCCTTAGGTAAAGGCTTATAAATGAAGCAAAAAATAATAACATCACTCAGTTTTTGGATAGATTGGATTAATTAGAGGCTTTTTGCTAGCTATTTCAGTCTCAAGTGTTGTCACAATATAGAAAATTGAGCTAGCTTAACGTGGGTGTTGGATTCATATCATTTTGAGCTCTACTTCAAAGGTTAAAGATGATTTAGTGCGGACATGTTAAGTTGATCAGCTAGTTAAAATGATCAATCTAAACTTATCATTGGTGCTCCTTAAGTAAAGGCTTATAAATGAAACATAATGCATTGCATCACGTAGTTTGGGATTGATTAGATTACATGGAGGCTGTGTCGTAGCTATTTCGGTCTTAAATTTTGTCACAATATAGAAAATTAAGCTAGCTAAACGTGGGCGTTGGACTGGTGTCATTCTGAACTCTAAATCAAAAGTTAGGGACGATTTAGTGTGAACATGTCAAATTGATTGGCCAGATAAAATGATTATTCGAAACGAATCATTTGTGCTCCTTCAGTAAAGGCTTATTAAAGTATAGGATACATTGGATTCTTGGATCTTTGTCCTAGCTCTTCCAGTATGAAATGTTGTCACAATATGGAAAGTTGAGCTTGCTTAATGTGGGTGTCGGATTCATGTCATTTTGAGCTCTATATCAAAAGTTAAAGATGATTTAGTACATATATGTCAAGTTGAAAAGCTAGTTAAAATGATCATTCTATACTGATCATTGGTGCTCATTGTGTAAAGGAGTATAAATGAAGCATAATGCATAACACCACGCAGTTTGGGATATATTGGATTACTTGGAGGCTTCCTCGTAGCAATTTCGATCTTAAATTTTGTCACAATAAGGAAAGTTGAGCTAGCTTAACGTGGGTGTTCCATTCATAACATTTTCAACTTTAAATCAAAAGTTACGGACCATTTACTGCAGACATTTCAAGTAGATAAGCCAGTTAAAATGATCATTCTAAACTGATCATTGGTGCTCCTTGAGTAATGGCTTATAAATGAAGCATAGTGCATGGCATCACAGAGTTTGGGATACATTGGATTACTTGGAGGTTTTTATTGACATAGGAAAATCAAAGAAGACCTATCTTGACCTACAAGGCAGGTGTGAGCACGAAAATTCAGTTTGAATAACAAGGGAAATGAAAAAGGATGGGTTATTATTAACCACATGGTTGAAATGGTTAAATAGCTACCTTGGGAGAAGAATCAAGGTGGAAAAGTCATGCCCATGCTGCACAGAGTCTTGGCAACCACACCAAACAGTCATGCCCATGCTGCACACAGTCTTGGCAACCACACCAAACAGTCATGCCCATGCTGTCTCCTCTCTCTCATTGGTTGTTGACAGGCTCCTCCTCTATTCAAACTCATCCACAAGTTTAAATTCGTTTTCTTTTGTGTTCACATTGTAAATCCTCTATAAAAGGGCTGTAAAGACTCAATGTATAACATACTCTTAGGAGATTCTTCTCCATAAGTCTAAGTCATTTCTCATTTTCTCATACTTTCTTTGAGTTTTCAGATTCAATTCTTCACATTTCTCCTCTATAATCTCAATATTCTTACATGGTATCAGAGAATAAGATCATTCTCTTATCTTTTCTACTCAAATCTCTCAGTTTCTAATCTAAAATTCTGTCAAAAATCTCTCAGTCTTTAGACTAAAAACTCACGGTTTCATTCAACCATAAAAGCTGCTTCCTTTGAGCTCTTCAAAGCCTAACAATGGAGGATACAGTTCAAATTAGTTCCAGCCTGAAACCTACGGTGATAGCAGTAGTTCTCAAAGGCTTGAACTACACATTATGGTCAAGAACCATCAAGACAGCCATTTGTGGCAAAGGACTTTGGAATCACATCTTGGAGGATAATACTCCATCTATAGATGATCCAAAGGAGAAGAAGGATGAGGCAACAAGAAAAGAAGAAGCTAGGTGGTTCCAAGAAGATCAATCAGTCCTTGGATTCCTCCAAAATTCATTGGACCCATCCATTCTTGAAGCTTATTCACATTGTGAAACTGCCAAGTCTCTTTGGGACACTCTCAAGAGGGTGTATGGGGATGTTTCAAACCTCAGCCGTGTGTATGAGGTTAAGAAGGCTCTCAATGATCTACACCAAGAGGATATGGAGTTCACAAAATTCCTGGGCAAGTTCCAGTCAACATGGTCCGAGCTTGACATGTTGAGACCAAGTTCTATGGATCCAAAGGTGCTTAATGAAAGGAAGGAACAAGACAAGATATTTGGGCTCCTTCTCAACCTAAATCCAGCCTTTAAGGATGTGATTAAGTCCATCCTGAGAGAGCCAAAACTCCCTGATTTCGAAGAGGTGTGCTCACGGATTCAAAGGGAGCAAGGCAACATTGGTTTGTTTGGTGGTAAAGGAGAACTAGTCATGGCCAACAAAAGCGTGTTTAAGCAAGAGGATAGGAAGAGTGTGATGTGTGAGCATTGTAAGAGGAATGGCCACATCAAGGACAAGTGCTGGATACTTCATCCTCATCTCAAGCCAAACCGGTTCAAGGATTCAAAGGCTAACATCTCTCAAATGGTTGCGACTGAACCGGCAAGTTCATCCAACCAAGGAGGGGAGCTAGCTATGAATGTATCCATGGAGTATGTTAAGAAGAGTGACTTGGAGGATCTCATCAAGGCCTATGCCTCAAAACTCTCCGGTATCACACTCTACTCCCATAAATCGCTTGATAAACCAGATCATAAGTTGGTAGTGGATTCAGGTGCTTCTCACCATATGATTAGCAATGCTAGGTTGTTAAAGAACATTGAACCATGTCTAGGACAAGTAACTATAGCTGATGGTAAGGGTATTCCAATTGAAGGAACCGGAAAATTAAGACTATTTGACAAAGAAACTAATGCATTCTTTGTACCTAATTTTAAGTCTAATCTAGTTTCTGTCAAAAAGGCTACTAAAGACCTCAATTGCAATGTTACATTTGGGCCTAACAATGTTTACTTTCAGGATATTAAGAGTGGTAAGATACTTGGAGGTGGTGTAACTCAAGATGAGCTCTATGTTCTTGAAGACCCTCCAAGCAATTTGGATTCCTTAGCTTTCAAATCCTGTGTTTTTGCTAATAAAGATGTCTTATGGCATGCTAGATTAGGACATCCTCATGCTCGTGCTTTAAGCTTAATAATTCCTAATGTCGCTTATGATCACTCAGTTTGTGAGGCTTGTATCCTTGGCAAACATTGTCGTGTTGTTTTCCCTAAATCGTCTACAATTTATGAGCATTGCTTTGATTTAGTACATTCCGATGTTTGGACCTCACCTTACATGTCTAGAGATAGGAATAAATACTTTGTGACCTTTATAGATGAGAAATCGAAATATACATGGGTTACATTACTTCCATCTAAAGATAGGGTTTATGAGGCATTTATAAACTTTCATAATTATGTTACTAATCAATTCAATGCCAAGATCAAAGTGTTAAGATCAGATAATGGAGGGGAATACACAAGTCAAAGATTCAAAGCTCATCTAAACAAACATGGAATACTACATCAAACTAGCTGTCCACACACACCACAACAAAATGGAGTTGCTGAAAGGAAGAACCGACACTTAATGGAAGTAGCAAGATCCATGATGTTTCATACCAATGTTCCTAAAAGTTTTTGGGGAGATGCAGTCTTGGTTGCTTGCTACCTCATCAATCGGATTCCAACCAAAGTCTTGCAAGATATATCCCCATTTGAGGTACTCAATAAAACTAAACCTTCCATTGATCATTTACGTGTATTTGGGTGTGTGTGCTTTGTGTATGTTCCAGGTGATCTAAGAAACAAGTTGGAGGCAAAGAGCATCAAGTGTATGTTCCTTGGATATTCGACAACACAAAAGGGTTATAAGTGCTATGATCCGAGCAACAACAGGACATATGTGTCTAGAGATGTCAAGTTCATAGAAGAACAAAGCTATTATGATCAGAAAGATTGGGAAGGATTGAAGGATCTCTCAAGGTCACCTTCTGATTTGGCTACGAGTTTGAGGTTTCTCTTGAATCATTTGGGAAATGATCTGCCAAAGGATTCAAGACACGAAGAAACAAGAACCTTAAGTAGTTCACAAGATACCCAAGAGAATGAACAAGGGGTGGTAACTCAAGAACCAACTCCAATCCAAGAAGAAGCTATGGCCCAAAATCAAGAACAAGACGACTTGGAAGTGGGTATAGAGGAACCTATTCACCAAATGGAAGAGGAAACGGTTGTAGAGGAGGCTGCACCACCTGTTCAGCATTTAAGGAGGAGTACTAGACTTAGGAAAGATCCATCCAATAAACACTAGGGTATTCTACAACAACCAGGCCGTGGCTCATCCCATACAAGCTGTTTGTTCCCTTGACCTCTTGCCATCTAGTCATCAAGCATTCCTTGGAAAGATTGAACAAAGTCAGATTCCAAGGACTTATGAAGAAGCTGAGAGCAAGAAAGAATGGTTAGATGCAGTAAGAGATGAGAAGGGAGCTATGGAAAGGAATCATACATGGGATATACAAGAACTTCCCAAAGGCAAGAAGGCTGTGAGTTCCAAGTGGGTGTTCACCATCAAGTATAAGAGCAATGGGGACATAGAAAGGTACAAGGCACGTCTAGTTGCAAGAGGTTTCACTCAGACATATGGAGAGGACTATACTGATACATTTGCACCGGTGGCTAAGCTACACACTGTAAGGGTTGTTCTTTCACTAGCTACGAATCTGACTTGGGACTTATGGCAAATGGATGTCAAGAACGCATTCCTACAAGGAGAACTTGAAGAGGAAGTGTATATGACTCCACCACCAGGCCTTGAAGATCTTTGCAAAGAGGGACAGGTTCTAAGACTTAGGAAGGCAATATATGGGTTGAAGCAGTCACCAAGGGCCTGGTATCACAAATTAAGCTCCACACTTACTGATAATGGGTTTAGGAAATCCCATTCAGATCATACTTTGTTCACTCGTCAAAACTCCAAAGGAATCGTGGCGGTCTTGGTTTATGTGGATGACCTTATCATCACAGGAGATGATAAGGAAGGAATTCAGTCCACAAAGGCCTTCTTAAACAGATCATTTGACATCAAGGATCTTGGAGAGTTGAAGTACTTCTTGGGTATTGAAGTGTGTCGGTCTCAAGAAGGGCTCTTTCTATCCCAAAGAAAGTATGCTCTTGATCTGTTGACAGACACGGGAAAGCTTGGGGCTAAACCGGCCAAAACTCCTCTTGAAGATGGCTACAAGGTCAACGGAAAGGGGGAGAAAGCTGATGAGTTATTTAAGGATGTTTCTCAGTATAGGAGACTAGTTGGGAAGCTGATCTACCTCACCCTCACACGACCAGACTTGTGTTTTGCTGTGAATCAAGTAAGTCAACATATGCAAAAGCCTACTGTATATCATTGGAGCATGGTAGAAAGGATCCTTAGATACATCAAAGGATCTCCTGGTCAAGGTATATGGATGGGCAAGAATGGGAACACTGAGATTGTCGGGTATTGTGATGCGGATTGGGCTGGTGATAGGGTGGATAGGAAATCAACCACTGGGTATTGCACCTTCGTTGGTGGGAACTTAGTCACTTGGAAGACTAAGAAGCAGAAGGTGGTATCATGTTCTAGTGCTGAAGCAGAATATAGGGCTATGAGGAAGCTGACAAATGAAGTAACTTGGCTCAAAGCACTCTTGAAAGATTTCGGTATTGCACAACCAGGGCCAATTACCTTCCATTGTGATAATCAGGCAGCCATTCACATAGCTTCAAACTCAGTGTTTCACGAGAGGACCAAGCACATAGAGATCGACTGCCATAAGGTTAGGGAGAAAGTTCAAGATGGAACCATTCTGCCATGTTATACAAGGAGTGAAGACCAACTAGCTGACATCTTCACAAAGGCAGCAAGTCTCAAAGTTTGCAAGAACATCTTTAGCAAACTTGGGCTTGTTGATTTATCACACCCATGATCAAAGGTCTCCTAATCCAAGAGCAACACACTCTTTTTCCCTTATTAAGGTTTTGTCCCAAGTGGTTTTCCTTAATAAGGTTTTTAATGAGGTGTTGCCTTGGGTTCCCAAGCTTAAGACTTTAGGGTGATTCCAAAGTCTTTAGCTTGAGGGGGAGTATTGACATAGGAAAATCAAATAAGACCTATCTTGACCTACAAGGCAAGTGTGAGCACGAAAATTCAGTTTGAATAACAAGGGAAATGAAAAAGGATGGGTTATTATTAACCACATGGTTGAAATGGTTAAATAGCTACCTTGGGAGAAGAATCAAGGTGGAAAAGTCATGCCCATGCTGCACACAGTCTTGGCAACCACACCAAACAGTCATGCCCATGCTGCACACAGTCTTGGCAACCACACCAAACAGTCATGCCCATGCTGTCTCCTCTCTTCTCATTGGTTGTTGACAGGCTCCTCCTCTATTCAAACTCATCCACAAGTTTGAATTCGTTTTCTTTTGTGTTCACATTGTAAATCCTCTATAAAAGGGCTGTAAAGACTCAATGTATAATATACTCTTAGGAGATTCTTCTCCATAAGTCTAAGTCATTTCTCATTTTCTCATACTTCTCTTTGAGTTTTCAGATTCAATTCTTCACATTTCTCCTCTATAATCTCAATATTCTTACACACTATACTCTCTAAATACCTTTCCAACTATACTAACAAACATTGATTAAAACCTTTATAGTTATTTTCGGTTGTAGAAAGACAAACTCTACATGGCCCAATCACAGGATTGCTTATGGAAGAGTTCGCAAAAATTCTTCAACAGTTTATATGTTTTGCATTTAGTTAGAACATAAATTTGCAAACTTTTAATGTTGTATTTTTCTTGTGTTAAATGTCATAAGCATATATTTATCTCTATATTTTAGAATGATGCATATGTGTACAGGACACGGTGTATTACGATATACAAATTTGATATTCGCATAGAAAAAATAACAATAATGAATTATGCTACTACTAACGAACAATATATTGCAATAACAGAACTAGATGATAATGTCGATATTACAACCATTCTGATTATGAATAATGTGTTTCGTGAAAATACACATTTGTTTGTTGATGAAAAAAATATAGTTAAGGAGCCTAATTTAAAAGTATGCAGTTTTTATATGTTAGACGCATTTAAAATATTTGTTATACAATAGATGTAAAAAAAGACATTCGTCTTTATTATCTACAACTAGATTGATGACCATAATGATGAATTTCAGTTTGACAAAAGTTTGTGTGTATGCAATAGTTGTTTTTTAGAGATATTTCACTGTAGGATATAATATTTTACTAGTTTCATATTATGAGGTGTAGAAATTAGTTGGAGATTTGGTTGGTGGTATCATATAACAAAGATATGTATAAGCAATTGTATGATCTAGTTGAGAAAGAATAAAGACAGCAACATACGTATTTTTATCACAAATCTCGATATCAGAAAACTGGTGGAAGAATTAACTTTTTATTTAAATAGATGTGGTAAGTACCGTTAACAGAAAAGTTAAAAAAAAAAAATAATATATTGAGTGCACCGTGGAACCTATGAGAAATCATACAAAACATACTATAGAAGGAAAAATTACTATTTTTAAAATACAAAAGCATGAAAATATTTTCAATCAGCATATCCTAATTATACGTATGAACGAAAGAACACATAAAAACAATATTTATTGTGCATAGTAATCGTGATATCTTGCAATTTTCTACCATCTGTATGCATGGAGGATAGTTTTTATTACTTAGTATTCTTGCTTTGTTCCTATAGCTATTCATTTATGATTGGTTGTTGTTAAGATAGTATGATATGTTTATTATGTTCAAACTGATTAGACTTTATTTATTATGTTTTACATTTTTATTATATTTTAAACTAGTAGGTCAAAAATGTACACACGATTTAATCTTGAAGTGTGCGTCCAGATTTTGTAACAATCATGGAATACAGGCAACAACAAAAAATCCGGTAAGATTCACGATTTGGTCGAGAGAGAACTCGTTGAGACCCACAAGAAGATAAACTTGGATAGCCTTTCTCAATTTCCCGACTACTGATGTTTTGAATCAGAGAAAATCAACCAATTGTTCCTTAAGATAAATCTTGCTTTTATAACTATTTACCAATAATATTGTGTAAAACATTCACCAGTCATGTTTTTCATAGTACACTCGGACTAGTAAGGTTCATCACTTCAGATGATAAGTATTGATACTCAAGACAAAGTCACTTCATCCTTTACTATTTAATTTACATTTTTTCCTTTATAAAAAAAGTTATTTTAATATAATATTTCCTTTAATATTATCATTTCAATTTTGGTTTTTCATAAATTTCAAATTTTTAATTTTGTATTTAGTTATTAAACATATTTAATATCCCTCACAAATCTCTACGATACACAAACCTCTACAATACATTTGAAAAACTATCACAAATTTCAAATGGAATCACAAATTGCTAAAACTATCGTAAATTGCATATCGTAAATTAGATATGCAGACTTACCGATAGTTCCAAACCGACATACATCCATTAAAAATTGTATGTTCATGTATCAGGATTTTATCAAAAATAATCAACAAATTTTTGACAGATAAATATTTTCGATAATATAGATTCAGTAAATTTTTCCCGTCGAAAATTCATTCAAAAAAACATTTTTCATTGGACTTTCGTCAATTTTTCTATAAAAAATAGTCTCCTTTCTTTAGTGTGAATACATGTTCGTGTACGATAGTTACACATTCCAAAAGAGGATACTAAAACATTATACAAATTACAACTATACGTTCTATGAACTTATTTTTAGATATTTTCTCTCTAAAATTGCTTTTTATTTCATTAAGATAAGAAACAATGTATTTTTCTAAAAGAGTAATTCTCTAGCATATTTTAAATTTTTTGTTCTAAAAATAATATCATTAGTTAAATTTTTTAATAATAACACAAATTTAAAATTAAAATACACTAAAACTTTATTTAAAAAAATAAATCCTATATTGGAAGAAAGGAACTTAAAAATATTTTAAATTTATGTATAATTTATTTAAAATAAATAAATATTTTTACATAATTATTTGTGTTATTTTGAAAATTTTATTTTATGGTGTTAGATTTGGAATAAAAATTTCAAAATATGTTATTTTATAGTATTACTCTTTTTTTTTAAAATAATGTATTGTCGATTTATTTTATATATTAATTTCTTATTGAAAAATAAAAAAAATAAAAAAGATCTCTTCCCATGAATTTAAATAGTGGAAATACTATAGAATGAATATGAACAAGAAGTTTTGTAATTTAATCATTTTTACTATTCGTAAACATATTTAATTGAAAACAAAAGCCAGAACTTTTATAAATGTCAGAAAATTAGTCTGAGATTGGGCATGAGATTCTCTTGGTTGATAAGACGAATACATAAACATTGATCAATGGCTTCAAAGCATGTTGGCTGTTATTTTAGTGGAGAAATAACCAAAAAAAAAGGCTTTACCAATTTCAATTAAGAGATACTTAAAGTTGATCAAATCATAGTTATAATGCGTCAGCCGTCAGGGAATCTAAGAAAAGAAATTAATTTTAAACACTGAGTAAAAAAGTATTTTTAATGCATTTTCAAATTAGGAGCGTAAGAGATGAGGCGCTTGACAAAAATGATTAGTCGCACCAAAAAAATTAAAAGGTTTTGCGTTTGCATAAAAATAATAACTAAATAAAGATATTTAATTGAGATTCTCGTATAAAACTAGAAAATAAAATTTACAGGTGGTTTTGTAACAATATAACTAATAAAAATTATTGTCAATTGATTACGAAAATTAAAATCTAAAAATCTAAAATATTTTTAAAAAGGCAATTAACAAAAATAGCACTCATTTAAATTTTTGTTTAGTACCATTAGTTTAATTTCCAAAATAACACAAATTTAATATTAAAATACTTTAAAAAAATTTTAATGAAAAAAATTAATTCATAAACGCAACTATAATATTTTAATTATATTTATAATTTATTTATGGTAAATATATATTTTTAGAAAATAATTTATGCTATTTTTGAAATTTTAAGTTTACAATACTACATTTAGAACAAAACTTAAAAATACCATTTTAGGATATTACTTTTTTTAAAATACAAAAATTATTTTAAAATTGTTATATAATCAGGTTTTCTTCTCACCATATATATCGGAAAAAATCAAAACAAAATTTTGCTTCAGAAATAATTTTATTGTAATTTACTTGATTACTTTTTAACATGTATTTGAATTTTTCAAAAATTTGATGTGGAAGTTCATTTTCATATTACTCTTAATTTGTTTATTTAACTCTTAAAGATGAATAAAAAATCAAAAGTTTTGACAGATATATAAATGATGATAAAAGATATAAGTATACAATTCAAATATTAACTATTCAAAATTTCTGTTAATTTTTATTTGTTACTGAGTGAGTGTAAAAGATTAGGAATGATTTATTATAATAATATTAAATTTTAAAATAACTAAAAGCATTTAAGAATTATTACAGCTCAGAATATTAATTTTTGTCCCGGTCCAATATCATTGGAATAGTGTTGTAATTATTCCCACAATACAATCTTTTCTTTTAATTATTGAAGAATCTCACCAACAAACATATTACTCCGATTAGTTTTCTGTATTAATACTTCACATTATAAAATTTGTGAGTGGAAATACTTGTTTACTGCAAAACTTAATGTATTCATTTTCTGATATTTTAAAATGCCTCAAGTGACAGGTGGATGCAAAGATAGTTTCTCTGTTTTTACAACCTATCACTATTAAATTTTTGTTGTCCACATATTATATGTTACGTCAAACTTAATATTTTTGTCCTTTAGTAATAAAATAATTCCTTATATTGAAAATTCAAAAAAAAAAATTTGTTGAAAAAAATTGAATATATATTAAATAAAAGCATAATAAAATTGAGCTTTAACTAATTCCACAAGTAACAGGCACCTTGCATTACAGCTGCCTACACAGTTTCTTATGACTCAATATTTTTTTGTTCAGAAAAAGACATTTATTAGAATTTTTTTAAAAAAAAGTTTATGTGTTTCTCCATAATTTACTTAGATATTTTTTTTTGTATGTATGGCGTTCGTTCAATGCTACGTTCATACTTCATTTTCCACCTTTATGTGTTCTTTGTGTTGGATCTAATCGTGCAGAACATGAAACCATTGAAGTCGTATTTGTACTGAATCTTCGAGCAATTTTTCGTGTTATTGGCAAATAACAATAGAGAAATGTGAATTTGTTCAAGTGTGAATGCAACTTTAACGACTTTTTAAAATAAAATAAAAACTTAACACTTCTTAATTACTTTTTATTTGTTTCCTATATTTATTGTCGATTAATTTTGATCTATATATTTTAAAGGCAACTTTTTAAAATAACACATTTTAAAGTTTTTGTTTTAAAATTAGTATCATTAATTTAAATTTCTAATAATAACACAAATTTAATCTTGAAAATACACTAAAATTTCTTTATAATGAAAATAGTAAAATTCTAAACTAGAAAAAGGAACACAAATCTAATATTTTAAATTTATGTATAATTATTTTAGAGTAAATAAATATTTTTACATAATTATTTATGGTATTTTAAAATTTTAATTTTATGGTGTTAGATTTAAAATAAAAACTTTAAAAAATAATATTTTATGATATTACTCATAACTTAATGTTTTGTGTAAATTTAAAGTAAATTTTTTTATTTTCAGTTGGAAAAAGTCGGTATTAGATCAACTATAAAAAAAGCCAAATAATAAAACATATTTTAGATATCATATTCAGTTAAACTTTTTATACTTTGTAGTCAGAATTCCTATATATTTTCTATAGATATTGGATTCCAATCCCTGTATTTTTTTATTTTTTAAATATAGCAAAAAAATTATATGGTTAATATTAATTTTATGTGTGTTTTATATGATATCAAGAAATAAAAGATATATTTTTGGATTTTAATGTTAAAACAAAAGATATTTTACGTAAATAAGTACAGCATAACGAGAAAGAAAAAATCAAATTGGTCAATTATCTGTGGGATAAGGCACAATAAAATAAACAACAAGTTGTTTACGTTTTGATCTGTATTATTTGGACGAGGATAAAATAAATATGTGGTGAGGTTTATACAATATTTTTTTAAAGAGCCAAATAAGAAAAGAAAATAAAAAGGCACGACCTTTCCAGGCACCAAATACCAGACGTGACGCGGCGGGTCCTATTTGGGTACAACCCGGTTAAGTCGGTCGGGTTTGGCTCGCCGTGACGGGTCAGGCCGTGTGACCTTGCGACGCGGAGCCAGACAAGCTACTAAGTTCGGGAGCATGTAGGGTCCACACGTTTAACGAACACGTGGTCACGTGATTCTTGCATGGTATATTGGCATGTGGCGCCCACGACCACGACAAACATTATTTTTATACAGTTTGATAAATTTGTTTCTAACTTTTTGATTAATAGTTGCTTGACTTTTGGGAAGTAGAAACTATATTATATAAATAAAAATCATTTAATAATATATATATATATATATATTTATGGGTTATTATATTACATCTAAAGGAGTAATTGAAGAAATTAAGTTATAGTAATACTTTAAAATATTTTTTTTTAAGTTTATCTTGTAAATCTAGAATATTAAAAATAAAACTCTTAAAATATCACAAATTATTATGTAAAAATACTGATTTATCTGAGATAAACTATATATAAAATTAAAACATAATGTTTGAGTTTATTTTTCCAATTTATAGTTAAAATTTTTTTATTAAAATGAGATTTTTTAATTATTTTACTATTAAATTTGTGTTATTTTGGAAATTCAAATGATTAGTGTGATATTTGAAACAAAAATTTGAAATAGTGTTATTATATACAATTTCTCAATTAGTTATACTGATTAGAATATATATTATATCTTGTAAAACTAAAAATTGATAGATATTTGTATATGCATGGTCTCGATTAATTATCTATATTTGTAAAAATAATTAACTCAATAACAAAAAAATTAAGAACATAATTAGAAAAATAACATTGATCTGACATAATACTGTTTATGTCTATATGAGTTTTTATGATCTTATCATGTGCATATTCATCAAAAAAATTATTTTTTATTTTTATAAGAATATTTTTATAAATTAAATTAATGACCTATATAGATTTATATAAATTTAAATATATGAATAACAAATAAATGTGTATACATATAAAATAGCATGTTAGATATTTTTGTTGTACATATAAACATTTTCTCATATTTATCGAATCATTTTTACTGGATTAACTAAATTATTTATTATTAAAATTTTATTAAATATATCTATGTAAAAGTAACATTTTGGTTTTAATGTTTTAAATTCGTTATTAATTTATTTAAGACGTTAAATAAAGACACAACTAATTACCCAAATATATATTACGATAAAATAATGAATTGTAATGTTAAAGTTATGTTATTCGAAGTTGAGGAAATATATTTAAGAAAAAGGGAAAACAAAGGATATTTTGGATTGTAAAATATTTAAACAGTAGAAATTGTTTTCTTTGTTATTTTGTAAATAATGTTTGTATTATTTATTATAAGCGCAAATTTCTATATTTTTAATTTGATATTATATGAAATAAAACGAAATTATGTATAAATCTTCGAAAAGTAACTATATTTTTAATTAATTGGATGTTCGACATATATATATCATATAAACAAAGATTTTTATGTTAATAATTTGGAGTTAACTAGTTTTATTTTGAGATAAAATTAAAAGTTGTGAATACTGTAAATTTAAATTTATTTACTAAATCAGAAATATCACGCCAAAATAAAAACACAATTGCAAGGAATAACGAATATATATCGTAATATACAATTTTGTTAATTTAATTGGTTTTTTTTGTCGATATTGTTAGTTCAATTGTTTAGGAAAATATTATTTTGTTGAAGAAAAAAACAGAGTATTTTAGTTACGTCGAATCTTAGTTCCGACGAAGACGTCCCTTTAAATTAAATATCCATATAAAACAACAAATCGTACATTATTGTTTGGTTACTTTACATTTTGCATCAGAGGAGATGGGCCAATAGAAGAAGTTTCAACCTCTCATTACCAACAAAAAGATTCACGATACCTAACCTTTTAAATCGATTTTCTTTTCTTCAATTCTATTTACCTGAAAACGAAAGTTTTCATTCATTTATATAACTTTTTTCGATGATGTAGCAAAAATATATTCAACAAATGTGATTTAGTCAGAATCAAACTCAAATATCTTTTTTGTCTTCATATTAGATAACAACGGTTCGATTTTGGTGTATAAATTTTAGCAAAAAAATGAAATATATTGTTTAATAAATGCATAGATTTCAATCGTCATGTAAATTTATAAATATTACTAGATAACGTATACATTTGCAAAAAAAAAAAGATGTATTAAATAAAGAGTAAGATTGTGTATCAAACACTTTTGAAAGATCAATCATTACTTTTTTCTGAAAATTATGGTATAGTAATAGATAAATCTAAAAAAATGTTAAAAAGTTTAGTATCTTATATAGAAAAGTTGTAAAATTATTTTTTTATTAGAAAATTCAAAACATACTTACCTCTCGTGTTAAAGTTCAAAATCTATTTATCTCTCATCTTAAATTTTGAAATTTATTTACCTCTCGTGTTAAAGTTCGAAACCTATTTACCTCTCGTGTTAAAGTTTGAAATTTAATTTTTCTCTCATGTTAAAATTCGAAACCGTAGTACACATTAACATTAAACCAACATTAATTATGATGATGTATATTACGATTTCGAAATTTAATACGAAAAGTAAATAGATATCAAAATTTAACACGAAAAGTAAATAGATATCAAATTGTCTAATCAACAAGAAATAAGTTTGTAATTTGTCGTGGGATAATATAAGAACATATTGCATTAGATTGAGAGACATCTAGTGTGTTACACGATATTTTCGAGGGAGAAACAGATCTTCTTCCATTGTCTTTTCATCTCTCCTATATCCACTCACATATCTCTTAATACTTCAGTCTATTCATTCACTTTTCATATCTCTTAATACGAGGTTTTATTTGCACTATTGATTTTCAACAACATTCAAAAATTAGAAATGCAACTGATTGAAATTGTATCATACGCCCAAACAATATTTGTTTGTCTATCATATTCGAATTTTTGCGTGACACAAACGAACATGTATTCTGACTATTCTTTCCTTATACATAAAATCGTTGATTTTTTTGTAATATGGTCCTTTGAAATATTCTCGAAATGCTGACTACATTTTCGAAGCAATAGGGATTAAACATATTATATGTCATATTCAAAAATCATATTATTTGTCTTGTTTACTCATTTAAACGTGTGAGTCAATTAAAGGAGCTAATCGTCTCAATTTAAAACACTTTTTTCTCCTGAGTTTAGGGAGTTTTATTAGTTCCAAAAGATGTGGAGTTATTTATATACAAAACTAGATTCATACCCACGCCATGCGTGGGGAAAAATATTTATAAATTATATTTTATTAATAAATATAAATTATATATTTATATAATTTTAATTTTTATTTAAAATTAATTTTAACATTAGTTTTTGTATATACAAATTAAGGAAAGAAAAATAATTATTTTTTATAAATTTAATATTATTTTTTTGTTATCTTAATAAACTATATTAATTCTCTAACCAAATTAATAACAATGATATATTTGTAAATATTCTAATAAGTTAAACTCATTTATATATTTATTTAAAATTTACTGTAGTGATGACACGTGAGCATAGTATTTCTGTTAATAACAAGTCAAAATAAGGTTATTTTATAAAAATGTTTCTCAAATAATGTATTAGGGATTACGGTAGTAATTTAAATATATTTATATTTATTTGAAAATTATTTATAAATTAACGTATACAATATTTAAAGAAATAAAAATTATTGTTTTTGCAAATGTAATAGTTTTTTTGGTTAGTTGAATAAATTATATTTATTCTCTAACCAAATTAATATCAGTGGGATGTATTATAATTATTCTAGTAAGTTAAACCATTTTATATATTTAATTTGAAATTCGTTGTGGTGTTAACACGTCAGCATGTTATTTTTGTTATTAACACGCCAGGGTAAGGTTAGTTTGTTAAAAAGTTTCTCAAATAATATAGTAGAGATTATAAATATTCTCTAACCAAATTAATATCAGTGGCATGTATTGTAATTATTCTAGTAAGTTAAACCCTTTTATATATTTAAGCTGAAACTCGTTGTGGTGTTGACACGTCAGCATGGTATTTTTGTTATTAACACGTCATGGTAAGGTTAGTTTGTTAAAAAATTTCTCAAATAA
Organism: Pugionium dolabratum; assembly: GCA_018901945.1. NCBI lineage: Eukaryota > Viridiplantae > Streptophyta > Magnoliopsida > Brassicales > Brassicaceae > Pugionium > Pugionium dolabratum. The sequence continues at coordinate 51,965 of JAEVFF010000166.1, read as the reverse complement.
TATATTAGGGATATATACACGTACGACCTAATCTCGGTTATATAAGTATAATCACTGTTATTTATATCTTTTGAATGGTTTTTTGTACGTACATCCAATTCATAAATAAAATTAAAATTCCTAAATAAATAAATAAAAATTAAGCTTAAATTCATGTCTATCACTAAGTTGAAGGAAAATAATATTAAGCTAAGACTAGTTCTACATGAGATCCAGATGTTTTTACCAATAGACTATGAATAGATTCTTTATAAATTGTACATTGAATGTCAAAGAAAATTGAGTATAACTGCGTTTTTGCGTTTCTATATGCAATAACTATGACATATAGAATCAAAACTTGCCAAATTAATTTCGATAGTTTAAAGGATTTTAGTTTTATACATAAAAAGTGAGTAAACTTTATAAACCTTGTCAGAAACGTCTAGTGCATCTTTAGAAATTGATAATTGAAAAGTCGCATAGTGAATTTTCATAAACGAAAGATGTGCACATTGGAAAATAATTTTGAAACATTATTGATGCAAAAAAACGCTTCTTCTGTAATATCTCTTTTCCTAGTTTGGAGGTGTATGGATGTGTGTCGTAGGGGCTATCTTTCTCTTGTCAAAGTATAGAGTGATTAGACTGAAAGCAGAGGTATCATGTGATCTCTTTCTTGACTTGTTGATAGGTGGAATGAAGAGGCCGGTGTTCCCCATATAGCAAAACACAAGGTAATATATTATTTATACTGACATTGAAAAAATATAGTAATTAAGTCACAAGAACAAAAGAGTTGGTAGTTATTTTTGAGGTTTTAGTAGGACTCAGTATGGAAATCACTAAAAAAAAGCAAGAGATATAGGCAAGTAATCTATTTAACAAGTGATTATGCTGAGGGAGGGATAAAGTCGTGAAATTAAATGTTTAATATATTATTTGAGAAACATTTTTAAAAAATTAATTCATTATAACGTGTTATTTAAGAAACAGTTTAACAAAATAAATTCATTCTAATATGTTATTAATAGAAATGTGATGCTGACATATTATCATCACACTGAATTTTAAATAAATATATATATGAGTTTAAATTAGCAAAAAAATTACAATATATATAATTATTATTAGTTTGATTAAAAAATTAGTATATTTTATTAAACTAACAAAAATACTATTAAATTCATAAAAACATAACTATTTTTAGTTTTTTAATTTACATATACAAAAATTAATATTAAAAATAATTTTAAATAAAAGTTAAAATTATATAAATATCTAATTTATATTTATTATTAAATAATATTATATAATTACGAATATTTTTTCTCATGTAATACGTATATAGAAATTTAGTGTTTGTATTAGTAGAAGAACAAACGCTTTTATGGAAGAAGAAAAAACGAAAATATAGATGATAATGAGTATGCAAGGTTTTGAGTTTACTGAAAAAGAGATCTAAAATAATAAATATTGTGCTTTAGAGAATCTTGTTGTTATCCAAAGAAGAGAGACGACGTAAGTCTCTTTAGGACACATTGCTCTATTAATCAAAATATGTCTAACTTGATTATGAATAATAACAACGCAAAAACTTGGTTTTCAAAAACTGGTAAATCATAGGGAATTATCCACAAAGCTACATGAGAAACTATATGTTATAGATTAGGTAAGTGATAAATTGATGAGAGTAATAAACAAATGTGTAAAAAATTACAAAAAATTATTAATTTATATACACTTGAAAAACTTAATTTTTTTAATTAATATGAAAATAATAAACTAAAGATAAATTTAAATTTACTAATCTAAAATATTAATTCATATCAATAATCTTCTAGATTTTTTTGTGGTTTCCATATCAATAGATGATTTCATCGGTCTTCTAATATTCTCCCGTAAATCCATAAAAGTGGTAACAAGTGTGAGATTGGACAATTTTTTAAAATATTAGCACTATATCTGATCATGTGATCACCATCATGGCACCAAGCCGTCGATTTAAATTGGCTACAACACTCAGTCGTTAGATCATTAATAATGTTTATATCCGATTGTACGATCAAATAACCAATAATTAAAATTCACAATTACGAAATTTATAATAACTTACGATTACAAAGTTTAGAAATAGCTCGTGATGGCGAAGTTGAGCAACAACTCAAAATCGTGCTTCGAACATACGTATATGAAGAAACTTGTGTATTAAATTAAAAAAAAAGTGTCATTAACATCTATGTAAAGATGCTTGAACCCACATACTCCACATCAAAATACATCTTTGCTAAAAAAACTTTTACGGACCTTTAGGTTAAGATCGAATGCTCTAATACTATGAAACCAATTGATATGAATGGATTGGTACATATCCTTTATATATGGTTTTCAATGTTTATTTATGTTTTGTGTGGGGGTATTTTCACACGAACTCTCGAGTTAATGGTTCATCTACCCATTAATCTCGACAACAACTATTTTAAAATTAATTTTAGTTTAAATCGGCCATATTAATTTCAAATTGCACTGATTTTAGGTCAAATCAATTGAGCTTATTTCGGTGGACCGGATCAATTCCGGTTCAGCTTACGTACCATGTGCTCGCGATCTGATAACATAATAAGTTGGTGAGAGTAAGAAGAAGCTTAATTGTTGGTAGTGTAGTTGAAAGTAAGTCACAATTATTTTACGAATAACTAAAGATTCTCTACTAATTTGAATCTCTATTATGTGTCAGCAATGACGTCGCAATACCGAACAGCATAAACTAGTCATATATGATATACAATTATGCGACTAATTTATTTCTATTTTTAGTTAGTTTAATTGCAAAATAGTTTTTATTTACAGTATAAAATGTCACTTTAATAACAAATTAGTCGTAAAATTACGATTAAAGAGATAATTGTGTGTGTTTTTTAAATTTTAAAATAAAATGTTTTGTAATTTTTATTTTTCAATGTCATTTTGTATTTTTATGATATCTAAATTCGAATTTATAAATAGTTTTGAAAAAAAAATTTCAATTTTAAAACATTAAAAATCTAATGCAAACATCAATTATTTTAGATTAGAATATTAATAAAAATAAAACTTTTCTAATTATGCGGTAGAGATACGAATGGAAAAGTTGAAAAAAATTGGGTGATTCAGTAGTTATAGTGGGTTCGGTAGTAACTGCATCAATTGCAAATTGGTTGCTTAGACTGAAATGTCTTTACGACTATAACTTTTGTGTGACATTATTGTGCGACGAAGACCAATACTCAGATAAAACTTAAGAAGCACATGTTTTACACACAAAAAATTAAATTTATAATTTAGGGACATCAAATTATTATAATTAATTATTGTGTAGTGGTTTAATCTTTAATAAATGTATTTAGTTTACCTAGTTTGAACTGAAAACCCATAAGTTTGATTTTTTAAATAGATAATTTTAATGGACATTTTTAAACAAAAAAAATAGCCATCGAAATGGACCTAGTGCGACTTAGAGCTTGGTAGATAATAAACGACTTGAAATGTTATTTGTATTTTGCTTGCTATTTTACAACTAATTTACGATTCGTTTCTTGTTTTCATACAAGGAGGTAAAAACTTGCAAAGTAATCGCTCTTGTAAACGATTGTATAAAATGATTCATAAAATGAAATGAAAAATCGTTGGTTTTTAAATGTTTTATAAAATACAAACATCTATTAATTAAAACAAAATACAGTTTTAAAATAATTTAATTAATTTTTTATATTATTAAATAGCCTGTAGAAATATTTGACTTTCTAAGATTTTATAAAATTATTTCCATCAAATTATCATGCACACTGAACTTACCAACCACGTCAAAAGATTTTTAATATATTTATTTATTATATTTAGTTCAATTATTATTAAAATTTTTTTTTAAAATATTTTTTAAAATATTTTTTAATTCTAATTTAAAATTTCACTTAAATTGGAATTCTCACAGGTATGTTATAATTCAAAAATTCAATAAAACGCAATTGATAAAAAATAAAATTATTTTTAAGAAAATTTCATTTTAAAAACAAATTACTTAAAATATAAAATATGAATTAGAACACATTATATATATATATATTATTTATATTGTGGTACCATGAATTAATATTGATGTTTTTACGGTTGTGGTTTTGTGTAAATTGGTACGCTAGAATGTACAAAAGTATTTTAAACGATGTAAGATAAATTAAATGAACGCGGTAATACTTTTTAATAATATTAAATTTATATTTTTATATTTAATTTTATTAAAAATGTTATTATTGACTAATAGTAAATCAAAAACGTTTTTATATGTGCTTAATTTACAGAATTTTATATTTGAATTATTTTTAAAATATGTAAATTATCCCTTTCCATTTTCAAAATTAGAATTTAAATATTTTTATATTAGAATGAGCTTATTATCTCACGTAATATAACGGATTTCAAATAAAATAACTCTTTAAAAAAATAATTTTCTAATTAATCTAAAAATATCAATAAATGATCATTTACAAAACCTAATTAATTTAAAATCAAATAAACATATACAATTTTATTTGAAATTGTGATATAAACATTCAAAACACATATTGCACAAAATTAATATAATATTATTTTTTAAATAAAAATCTATAAATTGCTCATCATATTTGAATTACAAATATTATATGCGTCTCTGTGCAGAATAGAATCTAGTATCATATTAATAAAACTCCTACGAAATTTAAAAAATTATTCAAACATCCATATTCATTGGTAAAACAAACGAAACAAAATTATCCGCTTTGGCTTTTTATACTTGTTGAAATGATTATAGGAGAATTTTGTACCTTTTCTAATAGCCATATAATTCTTTATTATTTTTATAATATAAGAAAACTAGATAAGTTATTCACGCGATATAACATATTATAAATTTAGATCATTATTTTATTTGATTAAAATATTATATATTATGTTATATATTTATTATATAACATAAATTTTATTTTTATTTTATATATTTAAAACTACCAAATTTTTTAAAATTTTTAATATACTTACATTTTTATTTTAGAATCAAATTATATTTAAACTATATTTTGGTACGATTGTATATTAAAAATTATAAATTTATATATATATATATCTATATTACTTTTTTAACTATTAGTTTTGTATATTTTTAACTTATATATAATTTTTTTTATAAAATTAAGTTCATATTTAAATATTAATTTCTTAAATTACCAATTATATAATTGGATGTTGATTAACATATGAACAATTCAATAAACATGTAAAACTAATAACCATGATTTAAAAAACACAAATTATTCATCGTAATTTATCAAATCAAATTAATTTTTTTAAAACAATTTAAATACATAAAACCTAAATAAAACCATAAAGTGTAAACATATATGGTGTTAAATATTTTTTATAAACTCACTTTTAGTTTAATATATATTTATTTTATTTTGGCAATAAATTTTTTAGTCATGTCATATTTTCTAATGACATGTCATCATTTAAAAAAAAAATCCATTTTTTTTAATGTTAAGATTACTATGTCATATTTGACTAAATTTTCTGTCATAATTTTTTTATTCATGTCATCTTTTCTAATGATATATTAATATTTTTTAAAAAACTCATTTCTGTTTAATGTATAAGATTTAAAATTGTCATGTTACATTTGATGAAACTACATGTCATAACCATTAGTTTTGTATATTTTTAACTTATATATAATTTTTTTTATAAAATTAAGTTCATATTTAAATATTAATTTCTTAAATTACCAGTTATATAATTGGATGTTGATTAACATATGAACAACTCAATAGATATGTAAAACTAATAACCATGATTTAAAAAACACAAATTATTCATCGTAATTTGTCAAATCAAATTAATTCTTTAAAACAATTTTAAATACATAAAACCTAAATAAAACCATAAAGTGTAAACATACATGGTATTAAATATTTTTTATAAACTCACTTTTAGTTTAATATATATTTACTTTATTTTGGCGATAAATTTTTAGTCATGTCATATCTTTTAATGACATGTCATCATTTAAAAAAAAAATCATTTTTATAATGTTAAGATTACTATGTCATATTTGACTAAATTTTATGTCATAATTTTTTTATTCATGTCATCTTTTCTAATGATATATTAACATTTTTAAAAAACTCATTTCTGTTTTAATGTATAAGATTTAAAATTGTCATGTTACATTTGATTGAACTGCGTGTCATAATTTTTTAATTAGTCATGTTATCTTTTTTAATGATATATCATCATTTTTTTTAAATTGAATTTTTTTTAATATACAAGATTGTCATGTCACATTTGATAAATCTACATGTCATAATTTTTTTTACTCATATCATCTTTACGTAAAATGTTATCATTTTTTTAAAAAAATTCACTTTTGCTTTAATGTATAAGATCATTTTTTAAACTCATTTTTTTTTTAATTTATAAGATAATAGTATGAAAACTAATTCCCAATTTTGAAAAAAATGTTGAACGTAAATACAAAAGGACACATTACATTTCCAAATTGAAAATTTAACATAACCAAAATATATACAAACAAATCTATCAAACTTATTTTGAATCTATTATAACACTAGGCTTTTGGATCACCTAACAACTTTGAAAATACCAAAAAAATATTTTAAGCTTAGAAGATCAAAAAATCCTCTTTGATGTTATATTTCATCTTCTCCAAATTCGGCTGAACCGCAAATTGAATCATCGGTGGAGGTCCACAAGCCATCGCAAGTGTGGAGCCATCTGAGCCATCAGGGATATGTTCCCGCAGAATCGCCTCGGTTATAAACCCGGTACTGTAAATCCAATCTTGCTTAGCTGATTCCACAACATACCAAACCTTTAACCGGTCTGGATACTTCTCTGCCCAACCATCCAATTCCTCCCTCAAAAGTATATCTTCCTCGGTTCGATTCGCATAAACCACATACATTTGAGTCTCATCTTCAGGATCTTTTGTAATTGCCTGAATAATTTGGTAAATCGGAGTTATACCGGTTCCACCAGCCACCATTGCCAGCTTCTTTGCGAACTTAGATTTACCGTGAACCGTGAAATTACCCTTTCCGAGGTACTCAACATGACCCAACGGTCCTTTAATCTCCAAGGTAGACCCAAGAGGTAACGAGTCTAAGTACTGCGACATGAGCCCACCGTTAGGAAATCTCGGGTGGACTCCACCAAAGTAAATCTTGACCACAAGTTCGAAGTACCCAACCACATCAACGGTGCTGCTCGGCGTATAAGCCCTGAGGCAAAGCTTATCGTTGATAGTAGCACAAAGGAAGATATGCTTACCAACCGGTAAACCAAGAACCATATCCTCATCCGGTAAAGCAAATCGGAATTTACGTACATCATGAGAAATCGATGTCTTTTCGACGAGTTGAACCGGCACTTTAGCTCGGGGGTTTACCAAAGCGAGGTTCCTAACTGGAGCCGACTCTCCAATCGGAGCCAACAGCGAAAACACGGCTGATGAACCGTGAACCGAGTTGTTTGGCGAGGAAGAGTCAGAGGAATAACCAGTGGTGATCAACTCTCCAATTCTATAATCCTCAAGCATCTTCTTAGCTTTATCAGAGTGAATCGCATCAAACTCTTCCGTACAATCCGAACCAGCATTAATCAAAATCGAATCCGACCCACCAGGATGGTCTTTAAGGAACCGCGTACAATCATAGATGTGTCCATGGACGATGATCCAACAAGAGTCACTAGAATTGTGCTTTTTGACTTCAGACATTGAGTACATCTTTGCTGTTGTATTCATAAACGGCGTCGAGACAGATTTCTTAAGCGTCGGAGGTGCATCAGCAGATTTTTCTAGATGACGTTCCTTAGCCATCCAACCACCAGATTCGTTTCCAGGAAGTGTGGGATGCTCGAACACGATCCCGATCTCACCCTTGTGTGGTTTGCACACATTCGTTTTCACTCTAAACCAACAATTATTCATCATCCCCTACGTTTACACAACATTGTTTCGTCAAAATATTTTTAACCAACCAATAACAGATTCAAAAACTATTTGGTGGGGTGTTTAGAAACACGTACCATGAGATTCCATATCATTTTTTCAGGTTGAGTGTTGAGAGTCTCATCCCAAGCACGAACAGCAATTTCCTTTGCTCCAAGCAGGTCCAAAACTTCAACCTCAAGTGACCAAAAACACCAGCACCAAAATTTACCGTACTTGTTTGGTTTCTCTTGATGGTCAAGCGTACAAACGTTCCATGTCTCTCCACCATCCACTGTCACTTCGACACGTGTCACTTTCTTTCCGCCTCCTGTTTTTTTTATATACATACCCATTTATTAATATTATTTATTTATTAGATAATGGATAAAAATAGTATTATTTTAAATTCTTATTTCAAAAAATAACATCATTAATTTAAATTTCATATTAAAATAAATTAAAACTTCATTTTAATAAAAAAAATTTAAATTTTAAATTAAAAAAACTCAAATATAATATTTTAACTTTATCTATAATTTATTTAAAATAAATAAATTTTTTATATAATTATTTGTAATATTTTTAAATTTTTCATTTTAAAATACTAAATTTAAAAGAAAAATTTTAAACATTATTATTTTAATATATTACTCTTATTTATTTAAATTTGTTATTAAATAACGCATATATTTAGAATAATAAATATAAATAAAATAGTACCAGAATATGCATAGCCTTTTAAAGTATAAGGTCTCTGAGTGGTGAAAGCGTTAATGGGAAGAATCTCCTCGTGACATGGCGTCGTTATGACAGAGTTAATGTTAAGCTCGTTGATTATGTACTCTGGCTTGTACCACCAACCTGCCAAAATAATTTTAATTAGATTTTAATCATATAAAGTCAAAGAGCGTGACATCATCCACCAACATTAGTTTTCAGTTTTAGTATGATTTTTGTTTCTTCATTTTTTTTCCTCCTATGGGTTCGGAATCTTTTAATTCTTAATGCGATTGCTATGTATCTAAACTTTTTTTTTGGATATAAAATCTGAATTAACTATACCTTCTTCGTCGGCGAGCTCGGCGTCGACGTCGGAAGGGAGAACTCTGTTATCCTTGAAATGGTAGAAATTATCGGATTCTTTAGTCGTGACGATGATTCGTTTCAACCATTTAACCATTCGGCCACCGATAAAACCAGGGATTATGATTCGAACCGGAAACCCATGGTCAGGTGTTAGATATTCTCCGTTTTGCATATAAGCCAAAATGATGTCTCGGGATGGATCCATGGCGTATTCTTTCTTGATGCTCGTTCCATATTTACAACCACCGCTTCCGGCTCCACCGGGAAGATCTTCCGACCCTTCGAAACAGACGTTGAGAGCACCACCTTTACGGCTAAAGATCCCGCAACGACGCAATACGTCGCAGAGAGGAACTCCACGCCATACAGAGGTGGAAACTCCGGCGGAGCCCCAGTTGAAGCCCTTAGACTTCTTCACCATGTTCTGCTCCTTACGGCGGTTCCCCGCGCAAACCAACGTCGCGGCAAACTCCCGGAAGGCAAACTCAGAAACGAGTTGGTCCATGGTGAATGTCATGGGTCGTTTGACGAATCCGGTAACTTCAACGGACCATTCAGCCCATCGTGCCTTGGGGACGTGACCATGGTTACGGACGTAATGCAATGGGACGGGAGTGATAAACCCGTGGTGCATTAGACGGTTAAGTGGCGCCTCGGAGTTGAAGGGATGTTTCCCTGTGAGACGGACCATGGACGAGTTTCGCTCGATCCAGCTGTCAGCTGTGTATTCATCCCTCGGATCGTGAATGGATGGCTCAAGCTCGTTCTTCGATTTGCGTATCATCTCCTTGTAGTAACCCGTCGTCTCGTTCTCATCATCGCTCGACAACACGTCTTCGTCGTCTTGTACCATCGCCGGTTTAGGAAACACGGTTTGGTTCTGGTTTGCCGTGGGGGAATCGGACCGGGTCGGAGGAGCAGTAGATTTGTAAGAGCGAACAACGCCGTTTAAACCTGTCTCGAGCCGAGCGTACTGACGATTGTCTACAGAAGCTGCCATTTTGGGTATAATCGAAATTAATTTAGAAACAGAGGATTTGATTACCTCTTTCTCTCTCTCTTCTCCTGTGAGTGAGATGAGATCTGAGACGAAAATGCATCGTTGGTGGAGGTGAAGTTATATAGGGGAGCCTAGTGGTATGCTTTTTCTCAAGTATCGTGCGGAATCACACGTGTGGGGACCATCTGTGACTTTAAAATTATTATTTTTCTGACTATTTTCCTTCTTTAAATAAAAATCCATTATGAAAAAAAATAAATAATAACGATCCATTAAGCATTAAAAAATTGTCGAATTTTTATTTTGACTCTACTTGTTACGAAACAAATGTGAATAGTACCCTAAATTGACAATTTTGTTAATGAAAATAGCACCCATGATTTTTAAATATTGAATATGTTGGATTATTGGGTTGATGTAGGTAAAAAAATGGTACGATTAAAATATTGTAATAATACACTATTAGATTTATACCCACGCTATGCGTGTGGAAACATATTCCTAAATTATATTTTATTAGTAAACATAAATTAAATATTTATATAGTTTTAATTTTTATTTAAAATTATTTTTAACATTAATTTTTTATATATTAATTAAGAAAAATAATAATTATTTTTTACGAATTTAATAATATTTTTTGGTTATTTTAATATAACATATTAATTGTCTAACCAAATTAATAACAATAACATATATTATAATTATTCTAATAAGTTAAATTTATTTATATATTTATTTCAAATTTACTGTAATGATAAAATATCAACATGATATTTATTTTAATAACACGTCAGAGTAAAATTTTTTTATTTTAGTTAGTTGAATAAAATATATTTATTCTCTAACCAAATTAATATTAATGGCATGTATTGTAATTATTCTAATAATTTAAACCTTTTTATATATTTAAACTGAAACTCACTGTGGTGTTGACACGTCATCATGATATTTTTATTATTAACACATTAGAGTAAGATTGTTATTTTGTTAAAAAGTTTCTCAAATAATATATTAGAGACTGAATTATGTATAACCGTAGGAGAAGAATTTCCCATCCATGGATATATTGCCACTAATGATAACAATCCTAAATTTGACTAAAAGATGATATTTTTAAGCTGTGTTATGTATGTTCTTTTCGCTCATAATCATGTATTTTTACTTACTATTATATATGTTTATGTTTATAATTATTTATTGTATTATATTTTAATTTTAAATATTTATGTCTTCTTAATTCTATTAATATTTTTTTATTTTTTGAATATATTTTTAAAATATATTTTTTAATTTTATTCCAAATATCTCATCATTAATTTTAGTTTCTAATAAATTATAACGCAAATTTAATATTAAAGAATCTTAAAAGTTTTTTTAATAAAAAAGTAAATCTTAAATTAGGAAAGAGAAATTTCAAATATAATGATTTACTTTATTATATTTTATTTGAAATAAATAGATATTTTTATATGATAACTGGTGTTAGTTTTAGAATTTAATTTTATTATGTTATATTTGGAACAAATTTTTTAAAATATACTATTTTAAAGTATTATTCTACATCTTTTTATATATGGATATTATTTAAAAAAAGTTTCAATCACATCTCCATATATACCTGCAAATTTCTGCGATTTTAACTTTGAATCATACCCTAAAATAATATATTTTAAACTTTTTATTCTAATTCTATCATCATAAAATTACAATTTTAGAAATAATCCAAATAATTACATAAAAAATATTTATTTAATCTAAATAAATTATACATAAACTTAAAACACTATATTTATAATTTTTTTTCTAATTTAAAATTTAATGCTTTTTTTCTAAACTTTTAATATATTTTAATTTTAATTTTGTTCTACTATTAAAAATTTAAATTAATGATGTTACTTTAAAAAAAAATTTTAAAATGTGTTATTTAAAAAATTGTACATATACTTTTTCTCAATCGATTTATAAATTTAATTGATAAAAGAGTAATATCTTAAAATAGCACCATTTTAAATTTATCTTCCAAATTTAGTATATTAAAACTAAAATTCCAAAAATATAATAAATTATTATGTAAAAATAATTATTTATCTTAAATAAACTATATATAAAATTAAAATATAATGTTTGGATTCACTTTCTCCAATTTAGGTTTTAAATTTTTCATTAAAAATAATTTTTTTTTTTTATTAAATTTATGCTATTTTTTAAAATTTTAATTCGTAATGTATATATAACAAAAATTTTAAATAATGTTATTTTATTCAATTGCCCTTGATAAAATGAGATTATTTTTCTGTTGTTTTACATTTCCTGTGTTTTGATTATTTTTAGTTTATTTGTTTTTTCATTGGTTCTTTGTTTGACTTTGTTTATTTCTGTGTAATTGGTGTATGTTTATTTTATTATTTCATTGTTGGATCGTGGGTTCCCTTGACCTATGAATTGATAACAGTTCTACTTTAAAATTTATTAGAGATAGTTATAGTATAGAGTAATATTTAAAATAATATTTTTTAAAATATTTGTTCTAAATTTAAAATTTAAAATTTAAAATTTTAAATTTCAAAAATATCATAAATTATTTTTTGAAAATATATATTTACTATAAATAAATTTTAAATAAAAAATTAAAATATTATATTTGAGTTTTTTTTTAATGTAGAGTTTCATTTTTTCTTATTAGAAAAAAGTTATAAACTATTTTAATATTAATATATGCTATTTTTGAAAATTTAAACTAATAATGTTAATTTTGGAATAAAAATTTAAAATAGTATTATTTTTGTCAATTGTTCTATAATTTATGTTAACAAGTATTTCGAAACTAAAATATACTCCATTTGTTGATAGGAAAAATTTGTATGATAAAAACTGAAATGGAGAAGTTGTTGTTTTCTATTTTTCTTAGCATTTAAAATTTTGATTAGTGTATAATCTTAAAGTGTGAAAGCATTTTTGTATTGAATTTTTTCTTTGACCATAAATAAATTTTGGTGGTGTCGTATTTCACCTCATAAATCCCGATCCATTCAATGTTCTATTTGTGATGCACCCAAAAAAAATCTTTGTACCGGATGGGATGACAACTCTGTTTTTTCAAAAAATTCTGACATTTATTGGGAGACCAAATGGTGGATTCAGTTAAAGATTTTATGACACATGGGAGGATGGACCCCTCCTTCAACGAAACCAATATTTGCTTTATTCCCAAAATGGCGAACCCCGTTCGATGTCGGTCTTCAGGCCCATAAGTTTGTGTATTGCAAGTTATAAAATTATATCCAAGGTTCTGTGTCATAGGATGAAAGAGATCCTTCCTTTACTGATCTCTGAAACGTAATCAACCTTTGTTTCTGGAAGAGTTATTTCGGGTAATATTCTTATAGCGCAAGAGGTCTTCCATGCCGTGAAAACCAAGATGAACTGCCAATCAAAATTCCTTGCAATCAAGACGTACATGAACAAGGCTTGCGATAGAGTTGAATGGAGATTTCTAGAAGCTTTGATGGCAAAACTAGGCTTTGATAGCCAGTGGATTAATTGGATCATAGGATGTGTGAACTCGGTTACTTACCATGTGCTTCTCAACGGAACACCGAAAGGTAATATAGTCCCTGGACGCGGCCTCAGACAAGGAGACCCCCTGTCTCCCTATCTGTTTATTCTTTGCACAGAACCACTAATAACTAACTTAAATGTGGCTACTACCTCAAATCAAATTACCAGTTTACGGGTAGCTCCAAATAGCCCACCAATATCTCACCTACTCTTTGTTGACGTTTTTGTAAGACATCCGTTGATCAGTGTAAGAACTTGTCGGACGTGCTTCTAACCTACTGCAAGGCTTCAGGTCAACAAATAAACTTTGACAAATTGAATATTGTTTTTGGAAAAAAGGTTCCTGAAACTACACAAGGAGCCATCAAGGATGTACTGGAGTTCTCCGTGTAGGAGGGATGGGGAATTATCTGGGAATCCCCAAAAATCTTAAAGGATCCAAATCCCACATTTTTGCATATGTTAGAGATCGGATCCAACAAAGAATTAATAGATGGTCCGCAAAATTCCTGTCCCGAAGGGGGAAAGAAATTATGATTAAGTCGGTGGCCATGGCTATACCGACTTATGTCATGTCATGCTTCCTGTTATCCAATGTGTTGTCCGATAAACTCACTAGTGCAATCAGTAAGTTCTGGTTGTCCTCCGGAAAAGCCACCCCCAAGATTCATTGGCTCCTCTGGAAGACCTTGTGCTTGCCTAAATCAGAGAGAGGTCTTGGATTTAAATCCTGTGTTGATTTTAACAAAGTGCTTCTTGCAAAACAGCTATGAAGATTGGAGAGATATCCGTTGTCTCTCGTAGCTAAAGTTCTAAAAGGATGTTATTTTAAAGATTCTCATGTTTTCAAGGCAAAAAAACCATATCGTGCATCCTATGGATGGCGTAGTATCTAGTCTGCTACGTAGATAAAGGGGCAAGGAAGCTCTTTGGTTCTAGTCTTGATGATCAGGTATGGGAGGATCCTTGGATCCCTGATATATATCCAAGAGCCCCGAGAGGATTGAAAAATCTTCAACCACCAAATCTCTCTATTTGTGATCTAACACTCTCAGGCCAGTGTGCCTAGAATGTCGCAGAACTAAAACGATGATTTTCACCTGAAGATATAAGCCTGATTGTCAGTCTAAAACCAAATCTCAGGTGTCATGGGGGGAACTATTGCTGGCACTTTAACAAGACTGGTATCTATTCAGTGAAGTCAGGGTACGAGATCCTCCAATAACTAGAGAATCCCAAAAGAAATCTCCTGTTACAACGACCATCTCTCAATCCCCTAAAAGGAGGTTTGGAAGCTCAAACCGCCTTACAAGGGCACTAGCAACCAATAGCCGTCTTCGCCATTGTCATGTTAGAACGAACACAATATGTGATATTTGTGGAGAGGACGAGGAAAGTATCAATCATGCTCTTTTCTTGTGCCCCCCCCCCCAGCGCGTCAGACTTGGGCACTATCAAATATCCCATCTGCTCCTTCAACCTTCCCCACAGAAAGTCTCTTTGGGAATTTTGACTACTTACTTTGGCGTATTCCGAAGGAGCTTCATTCGGATACAGACTTCCTCGGTCTACTGTGGATTTTATACTTCATTTGGAAAGCCCGAAATGATAAAGTTTATAAAGACATGGTATGTCTAACACCGACCATCTTAGGAAAAGCTCAAAAAGAATGTGAAGTCTGGCTCTCATCCACAATTCTGGGTGAGCCGGAACAAGATTCTAGTCAGGTTGTAGCTCCCCGAATTCATAAGCCTTCCATACAGGCACCCTTTGTCTGTTTCATTGATGGTTCGTGGAAATTGGAGGACAGAACTGATGGGATGAGATGGATTCTTAAGTTACAAGATGGAACAAGCGACTTTTGGGTATGCACGAAATCTATAGAAAAATGTCTCCATTGCGTATGGAGTTACGAAACCTTCTTTGGGCTATGTCAAGGCTACTAGATAATCATTGGTTTTGCTCTCAGTTTGTCACATATTCAACTGACCTCATCCGCCTGATCTCAAATCCGGAAGGATGGTCGGCTTTCAACGTGGAGATTAAGGAGTACTAGGACCTGCGACAGTACTATCCAGATTTTGATCTAATCTATCAATCAAGAGAGAAGAATATACAGGCAGACGCACTTGCCAAGGAGGCCCGGAAAAAAACTTCGATTTTCTTTTTCATTAACATTTCTATTCTATTTTGGTTCAAAGATATATTAGATATCTTCTCACCACTGTTGTAACTGAAGTATGTTATCAAGTGTAAAAAAAAAAATCTCGATCCATTAGTATATGTAAAGCCTGACAAATGAAAGGGATATATCGAAGTTTGGTTGAAAACTAGATTACGTTGTGTCCGTTAAAGTAAAAGTTTAACAAATCAACAATTTTACCCTAAAAAGGTGAGATTATCAATGACCAAAGAGTTTGATCGTTAACCAATAAGTTTGCCAATTCTAATATTTTTAAATCATTTTAATATTTTGGATAGGGCAATTGACTAAAATAGCATCATTTTAAGTTTTTGTTCCAAATATAGTACTAATAATTTAAATTTCCAAAATAGCATAAAATTTAGGGCATCTAAAATAGCACATTTCTAAATTTTTATTTCAAAAATAGCATCATTAGTTTAAATTTCTAATAATAGCACAAATTTAAGATTAAAATGCATTAAAACTATATTTTAAAAGAAAAAAACTAAACCTTAAATTGGAAAAAATGAACCCAAATACAATAATTTAAGTTTATATATAATTTTTTAAAAATAAATAAGTATTTTTACATAAGTATTTGTGCTATTTTTGGGAGTTTGATTTTGAGATGCTAAATTTGGAAGAAAAACTTGAAAATATGCTATTTTAGGGTATTACTCTAAAATTTAATACTAAAATAATTAAAAACTTCTTTGTAATGAAAAAAATTAAATCCTAAATTAGAAAATATAAACTCAAACATTATGTTTTAATTTATATATAGTTTATTTAAATTAAATAATTATTTTCACATAATAATTTGTGCTATTTTTGGGATTTTATTTTTGGTGTGTTAAATTTGGAAAATAAATTTAAAATATTGTTATTTTAGGGTATTACTCTTTCGGATATTCGACACATTTTTTTTATCTTTTCAAAACACATATGCCATTTTACTAATGAATTTATGTGGTAAGTAATTGTTTATTAGTCATCTCTTTAACATTTCGTAAAATTTTTAATATATAACACCATTAGATTCAAGTTATAATGAGCAATTATTCGACAAATAATGCCATGTTCTCTAAAGAATGCATCTAGTATTCATAAAACCCGCCTCTTCGATCACGAATAACTATTTAAGCAGTTATTTCAAATTGTTTTTATTTTCAGCATGTATGCTTTGAACTTTTCTTAAAAGTCACATCCTTGTTTCTTGACAAGTATTACACATCAATTGGTGGTATCATATTAATGCCACCATTCCATTATATTGTTTCCAACCAGATTGACTTAAGTAAGTACACTACATGCATATGTTTCAGTTAGGTTGGACTCAGATTTCTTATTGTCAGTCAATTTTCCTATGACATACGTCAACCCTATGATATATCATTCCACACTTGTGACATTTTTCATTAACCTTCCTATATTTTTTTTTTGAAGTGGAGATAATCAAGAGAACTTGAGGCAGTCATAGGTGGTATTCCATTACCCATACTAAATTTGATTTGGCAATTCATTAGATTCGTAAATAACAATACTTCCACCGTAAACATGTATAATAGAAAATGGACATTCAAATGACTATAAAAATAGTTCGTATATATCATCTAAATTTATCGATAACAAATTACTTTCAAATTGAGATATCGACTAACCATACTCGTTGCCATTTTAAACATTATTGTTAACATATTCATTTTGGTGATTTTTTATTTATTCGTGTTACATACAAGCAAACAAGAAAAAATATTATAATAAAAGCTTAAACCACCAATTAAATCAATTGCAAAATAGATTAAACAATTTTCTAAAATAGTAAAAATTGGAAACAAAAAAGGACACATTCATCTATTATTTGTTAATTTATACTTATCAAGTAATTTATTTTAGACATATATTTCTCATTCAAACAAAATTAGATTTTAACATATGAATACACTATATATCATATCTAAAATCCGGTCATTCTAATTGACGTCTGGACTGGAAAATCCATTCTAAAATAAGTGGGGTTTTGACGGGTTTTAACATTTCTAAAATATTTCAACTGAATCTATGAGATTCATTGAAAGGTTCAAAACCATAATTGTAATATCATTGTCAATACTAAGAGTTGATCTAGCCACCCTGAAAAACATACTATATTTTAAAAATTATAGTTTCGTGATGAGCTAGCATTGAATAACTATGTTTGTTTTGTATGTCGTTTAATAGTTATGTTTGTTTTCCCGATCTTGATTTGCACAACATACACATGACTAGCTTTGACACATTATTTTGGGGGTACCTCGTATGAAGTCTGATTTGTTGATTATTTTATGATTTCTATAATCATAAAACTCATGCTAATTTCTGAATAATAAGAAACACAATAGCGTAAATGTACCGTTTGGATCCATAGCTTATGATACTGAGGTTATGAATGGTTTTTCCATAACAAACCCAAAATAGCTGAAGATCTTTGTTGATGGGATACAAAGGTGGATGAATTTCTTATTAGGGTTACCATAGGGACCATAACCCTTCTATTTATATAGAAAATATTTTTTAATTCGATCCTTCATCAAATTAGAAATTACATAATGTATCCACACATAAATTTTTCGTAACACTTATGCCTCATAGTCTTTTATCTTTACAAATAAATGACCTAGATTACTTAAGTATCTGTCAAAAACTCCAACAATGTAGGCTAAATCTGGACGCGTACAAACTTGAGCATACATTAAACTCTCTACAGCTGACGCATAAGGAATCTTTTGCATCTCCTGAATTTCTAAATTTCCTTTAGGGCACTGATTAAGATAAAATTTGTCTCCTCTAGCGACGGGAGTATCACCTGGTTTGCAATCCTGCATGCCAAATCTCTTGAGTACTTTATCGATATAGCTCTTTTGAGATAATCCAATAATTCCCCGAGTTTGATCTCGGTGAATCTGAATTCCTAATACAAAAGATGCTTCACCAAGATCTTTCATTTCAAATTTATCCTTTATCTTGGTCTCATGTAGCATGCCCATATCGTTAGTGGCTAGTAGTATGTCATCGACATATAAAATCAAGAAAATACACTTACTCCCATTGAACTTCTGATACACATAATCTTCAACTAAATTTATCTCAAAACCAAATGAGACGATTACCTCATGAAATTTGTGGTACCATTGACGAAAAGCCTGTTTTAGCCCATAGATGGATTTATTTAATTTGCATACAATCTTCTTTGAATCACCTATTACAAAGTTTTTTGGTTGCTCCATATAAATTGTCTCATCAATGTCACCATTGAGAAACACTGTCTTGACATCCATCTGATGAAGCTCTAAGTCATAGTGTGCAACAAGGGCCATGAATGTCCTAAAAGAATTCTTTGATGAAATTGGAGAAAAGGTTTCTTTGTAGTCAATCCCTTCTTTCTGAGTATAGCCTTTAGCTATTAGACGAGCCTTATACCTTTCCACATTACCACTTGAATCCATTTTGGTCTTAAATATCCGTTTGCAACCAATGGCTTTCTTTCCTTCTGGCAATTGGACAATATTCTAAACCTTATTGTCTAGCATTGACTGATACTCTTCTTTACTAGCTTTGACCCACTTATCTGAATTAGAACTACCCATGGCTTGATGGAAGTTGATAGGATCATCTTCCAACTGGGTATGATTTTCCTCTTGTTCCATAAGAAATACTATGTAATCATCCGGAATAGCACTTCTCTTTTCTCTAGTGGATCGACCGCAAAGGCACTTATTCTTGTTGCACAGGTTCTTGAGGATTTTGAATTTGACTTTCATGTTCAATAACATCGTCATATTGATTTGTAGGAAGAACATCAGTATTAATTTGAGGATCCAAATTTGCTTTATCAAAAATAACTATATGAATCGGTTTAGAAACTGAATCCGATTCTTCCTCAAAGATGATGTCTCTAACTTCATTTCTCTCCCCAAATTCAACATCCTCAAAGAACATAGCTATTCTCATCTCAAAAATGTTCTTTTGTGTGGGATCATAAAACTTATAGGCCCGAGATCGCTCAGAATAACTAATAAAGTAACTGCTCACAATTCTAGAGTCCAGCTTTTCTCAAACGGCTTGTAAGGTCTAGTTTCAGCTGGACATCCCCATATGTGAAAATGCTTGACACTAGTTTTTCTTTCTGTCCAAAGCTCATAAGGTGTTTTTGCAGTTGCCTTAGTTGGTACCCGATTAAAAATGTATGTTGAAGTCTTTGATGCCTCTACCCAGAGTTATTCAGGTAAGATGGAGTGACAGATCATACTCCTCACCATATCTTTAAGAGTTCGGTTACGTCTTTCTGACACACCATTCATGCTAGGAGACCCAGACATGGTGTATTGTGGGACGATTCCACACTCCTCTAGGTATCTGGCAAATGACCCTAGACGTTGTTCACCTGAACCGTCATACCGACCATAATACTCACCACCACGATCAGATCTGACAGACTTTATCTTTCGGTCGAGTTGATTCTCAACTTCGGCTTTAAATTTCTTGAACACGCCTAAAGACTCCGACTTTTCATGAATAAGAAACAAGTATGCATATCGAGAGTAATCGTCTATAAATGATATAAAGTATTATTGACCGTTCCATGATGCCGTAGAGAAAGGTCCACAAATGTCTGTATTTATCAACTCAAGAACTTCTGTAGCTCTATATGCACCTAATCTCTTATGTTTAGTCTGTTTTTCTTTAATGCAATCCAAACAGACTTCACAATTTGTGAAATCAACAGAACCCAATATACCATCAGACACAAATCGCTCAATTCTATTCCTAGAAATGTGACCTAAGCGTTGTGCCACAGAGTTAATGAACTTGCATTTTCTAATTTATGTTTTGTACCCCTTGATTCAACATTTAAACTTTCATCACGAGAAGCTATAGTGTCAAGCATATAAAGATTGTGATTATACATGAGTGTACTAGTTCCAATTAAAACTAAATTTAAAGACAAAGTAACTTTTACATGCTCAGTTAGACAAGAATAACCAGATTTTCTCAATAAGGAACAAAAAAACAATTTCGTCTAAATGACGGTGTAACAAAAGTGTCTTTCAAATCCAAAAAACAACCAGTACTAAAAAACAATCTAAAATGCGTAATTGCCTCCACATCAACCGCAATTCCACTAGCCACATAAATGCGTCTTTCAGCATCAGTTGGTTTTCGGTAGCTCAGGTAATCCTGCAATAAAACAGTGATGTTACTAGTTGCACTTGAATCTAACCACCAAGTGTTTCTGGGTACTTCAACTATGTTCACTTCAGAACGGACCATAGCAAGGAACATACCTATCTTTGCACGCCAAGCATGGTACTTTTGGCAGTCCTTCTTCATATGTCCAACTTTCTTAAAAAAGAAACATGTATCTTCAACCTTAGTCTGCTTCTTTTGTGTTGGACCTTTAGCAACATCATTCTTAACATCCTCAATTTTTCTTCTTTTGCCCTGACCCTTAAAGATGTTAACCATATGAGCACTTTCAGACTTTTCTTATTTCATCCTATCCTGCTCTTGCACATAATATGAAATAAGTTCATTAAGAGACCATTTTTGTTTCTGTGTGTTGTAACTGAATTTCAATTGATTGAAACTAAGAGGAAGAGAATTCAAGACAAAAAAAATGAGCACTTCTTGTCGAAGCTCAATCTTGAGTGTCTTAAGTTTTGAAACAATATTAGACATTTCCAAAATGTACTCCCTTATGTTTCCTTTGCCGTGATAGCTCATGGTACTAAAACGATACAAAGTGTACTTATTTATGCCTTATCGCTTTTTACAAAACGCAAGTCCATTTCAGTAAGGAACTGTTTGAGATCTTGGATCTCATCACCACCTCTAAAGGTTTCTGGAATGTTGTCCATAATGATCATTAAACCAATACGGTTATAATGTTCCCACTTCTCATAAACCATCTTATACTCAGAAATGTTAGCATCTATAGGAGAACTAGATTGCTCCATCCTTAATGCAAGGTCAAGTTCCATACACCCAATGACAATCTTAACCTTACTTTTCCATTTTTTATAGTTGGAACCAGTAAATGTTGGAGTTGAACCTAAGTTAGCAGATAATATAGTGAAATTTGCTGAAAAAAGAACAATTATTAATTAATAACTCATAATTTAACTAAATATAATCGACAAATAAATTACAAAAATTGTACAACCCATCTCAATATACCAAGTGGAACATTAATAACAAGTCTTTGGACAATATTATTAACTGCTAGTGATACTCTTGTTGTAAAGATCAAACACTGAAAATAATGCATGATAAATTGATAAACCTTTTTTTGGACCGATTTATCATTCATATGTTAATTTCTAATAATTGTCACATGCTTATCATCACACGTATGTATGTAGTTCGGCCAAATACAAATCTAGTTTTGGGTCGATTTAATATTCGCATGAAAATACATATACATATCATTCAAAACTATTCATGGAAAAATATCCACAAAAGAGGTCACTTTGGCGACATTTTGTATCAATTAATCCACTTCAAGAATTAAATTTGCACAATAAAATTTATTTTATTGATTAAAAAATTCTTTTTTTTGTTGAGCTAATAAACCTAAAATATTATTAAATGAAATAATAATTTTTTTCTTCTCATATTCTTCTTTTTTAATCTTAACGGTTACGTTTAAAATTAATAACAAAACCGATAAAAAGAAGATGAATAGCCACCAAAATTTTTGCATATCGACATTTTTAGATTGCTCAAAAAAACTTTTTCGAAAAAATTCCAAAATTTTGATTAAATTTTTATGAACATGAAATCGACTACTCAAAATAAAATCAAATTTAATCCAAAAAATTATTTCACTAAAAATTCAGGAAAAGTAAGCTTTATGGTTTCATCTAAGTTTCTAAAAATTTTTTTTATCCCAGATCTAAATATGTTTTTTACTATAACCAGATCTAAAATGATAAGCATAATTTCAGATCTTTCAACAATTTAACCACATATCACATAATACAGATTTAATCTTTAAACTTTAATAAAAAACTATATTCAACAATATGAAAATTCTAAACATATTATTAAATCTGAATTTTAACAAAAATAATCTGATTATTATATAGAAACTAGACATGATGATCTGATACCAATTTTTGATTATTTTATGATTTCTATAATCATAAAACTCATGCTAATTTCTAAATAATAAGAAACACAATAGCGGAAGCGTACCTTTTGGATACATGACTTATGATACTTAAGTTGAGAATGGTTCTTCCATGACAAACCTAGAATAGCTGAAGATATTTGTTGATAGGATACAAATGTGGCTGAATTTCTTATTAGGATTGCCATGGAACCATAACCCTTCTATTTATATAGAAAATTATTTCTAATTCGGTCTTTCATCGAATTAGAAATTGCATAATGTATCCACACATAAATTTTCCAAAACACTTATGTCTCACAGTCTTTTATTTTTACAAATAAATGACCACATAGTTTTGAATATTTTACATAATGACCCTAACACATCGATTATACATGTGTGACTCCAAAATAATTCTTACATTAACGTTAAATTTGGTGAGAATCTTCGTGGTACTACGTGATTTAGAATTAATGGTGGGACTGAAAAAGTTATTCTTAGTTGTTGAGTTATTAGTGTGTTTCATAGACTAGTCTGTGCAGAGTAGATTTGAGACCATTCGGACTTGATTGCTAATTTGGATAGGCAATGAATCCAATTTGATCTAAAACTTTTTACGGACTTAAACTGCTTATATATATTTGTATCTATGTATGTAATGTTATAATCCACTAGTTTAAATAGACACTTCCAGTAGATATCACTGACGACATAGATGTCATGGATGTAGAAGGCCATGGATGTAGAAGGCCATGGATGTAGGTGTCATGCTCCAAGGATGTAGGCATCCAATGATGTAGGTTTCCTTTGTCCATGGATGTAGGTGTCAAGTTTGTTGGATCCTACATTCCGAGGTAGGAATGCAGAAGATCAATTTTGGTATTTGTTAGAATCGAATAGAAAATAAGATAGAGAACTAAAGAGAAGAAAGGATTATGAATGCTGATTTATCGAGATCGGCTACAAACTAGTTACAAGTCTGAGCTATTAAAATCTGTCCCTCTAATTATGGCGTGAGTCTCTCCTTTTATACTCGCAGCTCGCCTAATCTTCAATGCCATAATTATTACTAGCTATAAATGCTTATAAATACCATTTAATGCTGACAGTAGGAGGCTTGCCGCCATCTTTGATAGTCGGTGAAATCGGAGGGGTCTCTGATCTGCCCGACGGCTCCTCGCTAAAAGCGCACATACTCTTTTCTATACAATGGGCCTTCATCATACTGGGTTGGATCCACACTGGCCCGAGCTCAGGTTCACCAGGAGGGCGTAGCCCACCTCCAACAATGCTCTAAGGAAAAAGGACATTGGGATTAACCTTTGGGCAGTATAGGTATTCTTCTTTATTTGTTGCTTTACTTGAATGACAACGTGCAATAATTCATGTAGTTGGTGGTATGGCTACATTTCCATCTTTCTAACAATATGATCAGTGAGACATTCTATGAAGTACGACATTTTTGGTTTTTTTCTTAATTCGAGCAAGTTCCGTCTTTTGGTCTTGGCATATTTTTCTAATTTTCTTTGGAGTTCTCGGTGATAATATGGAGGGATATACCTCTACCTTAGTAGCTCCTTTATTTCCACCCAAGAGTTCAGTGGTTCAAGTCTATAGCGTTTTCTTTCAGCTATCTCTCGGTCCCACCAAGCAAGTGCATGATCTGTAAGCTGCACAGGTGCAAAGGTGACCGTTCTTGGCTCCAAGTAATTGTAGCATTCATAGATGCATTCCATTCGTCTTTCTTATCAAGCTAGGTGGTCAAATCTACCTTTCCATCAGAGGTAGGTAGAGTTATTTTCAGATAAGGGAATCCTTGACCTTGCATATCTTCTCGTGGCCGGTTCTAGTTGACAAGATCCCTCTGGCGATGTGCTTTGTAAAGCTGCTGGTCAGGTGCTCTATTCTGGTCAAGTGGCAAGTCTTCTTCCAAGGTAGGCATGTTCTCATCTTGTTGACCAGCTTGGTTTTGTACTCCTTGGCCGTTGGGTCTTGGCCCTTCTAAACGGCCAACTTGCTCACCCATATGTAACTATGTTTTGTTCCAGCCATAAGCTCATATGCCTCATTTTGGTTTGAAAGATTTTGAACATTTGCATCATGGCCATGAGTGGTTCATGGGGTACGTCTCATATGATATCTATTACAAAATTGTTAAACAACTTAGTAGATACCTAAAAAAGATTCGAATAAACAAATTTTTTTTTGTATCAAAATAAACTAACAAAGATAATTTTTTTTGGATTTTTAGAGAATTTAATAACTAAGAAGAGCAAGGTAATTAGATGATTGAATTGAAAACTAACAAAGAGAAAGACAATTTTTTTTGTTTTTGTAATGAAATCGAATGAACTAGTTTGTTTTAATTTTTTTTTGAATGATGATACAAAACAAATGCAAATAAAAACAAAAGATTGGATAAACACAATCCGGGATAAGAGCTTTAAAGCTATGATATCAATGATTTAAGAGCCAATAGGCTGCCCACAAACAAATGATTGATGAAGTGTGATGGTTCTTGGTTCGGAGATGGGTTAGCCGAGACAAAAAAAGGAGCGACTTGGCTTTCTTGGAGAACTACATACACTAGAAAGACTACAAGACTCAATTGATTCTTAAGCAAGGAAAACTTCACGCACAATACTTAAGAGAAATCAACAAGAAAACTGAATACAAAAGGCACAAAGCCTTTGATTCAAAGAAAATGTTTATTAGTGAATAATGGTATGCCTTTCGGTTACAAGGGAGAAAAGTTTTTATAAGCTCAACAAAGTAAATACAACAATCACAAAAAATATTCGAAAAAAGAAAGAAGAATATTGCAAAGGTGAGGAGAAATATGGCCGTTGGGGTTTAAAGCACATTGGCGAGGTAAGACAACTTCGTTTGGGCGTAGGTTTAAAGCACATTGGCCAAGTAAAGCAAATTCGTTTGGGCATGTTGGCTCTTGTAGAAGTCTTGGGGGATACTTCAAGTCGTGGTTGAGCTAGATTTTCTCTTTCTTAGTCTTCTTTTGCAGCCTAGAAGAGGTCCAAAACTGGTAAATTACCACCAAGCTAATTTGCAAAACAAGGCTCGTGGTACGATCCAAACGGAGAGTCTCGGCCAGCTTCAAATAAGGTTTGGTATAAGAATGTTTTTCTACGATCATAAGTCTTCTTATGGCTGATTGTCGATTAACTTTGCCTTGAAGTTAGGACATCGCTCAAGTGTGCGGGCTGGTCCGCTAAGGGCGTTGTGCACCGTTGGAGAATTGGTACAACCAATGTGAATTCTTCTTTGACAGTTAGCCCGATGAAACTCCAAACTCCTTGATTGATTTGTCATGATTGAAATCTCGTAGAACCTCTTATTCTCCTTTGGCCCATCGTTTATGTGTTCTACAACAACTCCTACGGCCAGCTTGGCGCATGTCGGTCATGTTAAGATCGAGGTTCTCATTATTCCCTCCGTAGATATTCAAAAAACTCGTACATGTTCTTTATAAGCTCGACGTGAGTTTTATCGATTTTTGTAATATGCGATATAGGGTCCAAGATCGACGATGTGAGTGTAAAGTATGCATATTTGATTTGCACTTTTTTCTATGAAATTCTGTTTTTTTATCATTTTCGCTCCGATGTATACATTGCATGATTGAAGATTGGAGCAATACTTAATCGATTATTTCTTCTTCTCCTTATTTAACAAATAAATTTTTTTTTTAAAAAATAAAAAATTCTCAAAAAGTTCAAAAGTAAAAAATATAATTTTTTTATTTATTATAGAAATTAAATTTAAAATTAATAAATAAAAATATAATAATTTTTTGACAAAAATTAATAAATTTCAGATTTTATAACTAGCAATTTTCATCAGTTGAACTACCAATCTTTTTTTTTAATAAAAAAACTAAACTAAAACTCTTTAATTTTATTTATTTATTGACAACATAAATTATATATTAAAAACTAAACTAAAATCCCCTAATCTTATTTATTTATCGACAACATAAATTCTATAATAATCTTTTTTTGTTATTTTGATGTATATTCTCAAAATTCATTTTAGCCGACATAAAATCAATTAAGAAATAAATAGAAGACATTTAATATAACAAATATAATTAGAACCCAAAATAAATTTTGATATTTAGGAAGTTTTCATGTGCTTCTAAACACATGACTTCTTTCATGTTTCACTATTAATCCGGGATTATAATATTATTAGAATATATAATTATTATGTGATTAGAATTGTGTTATAATTTTTAAATTTATCTTTTTATAATTTAAGATTTTTATATTTTTTTATTTTTCTTAAATTTTTGGATTAAAAAATATTCAAAAAATTATATAAATTACATACAAACTACTTTATGCATTATTATTTTAAAATTTAATTATATATTAATTATTTACTCTTGGTATAGTATATTAGGCATACTTAAAAAAGTTAGAGACTCTAACACAGAATCGAATAGTGTATCATCACAATATCGGTTGTAGTGAGCTCGTGGATAGCAGAAAAAAAGAGTTAAAAAAAAGAGTATTTGTAAAATTGATCTAAAGTTTGTTTTCAATTGCAAGTTTGACAATTAAAAATTTTTTTTGCAAAACTAACTTTCTATCTCTATTTTATCCTTCAACAATAACTTTATTTATAATTTTGCCATTAACTTAAAAAAACAAAAACAACACAAATACCATTATGAACAAATTTTTCAAAAATATTACGAAAATGTCATCTTCTTCATTGCACACAACCACCATTGTCGTAGTTGTTGGAAGCTCTTAATTTCATCGACACACCCACCTTTATACATCTATTCCTTCATCAAATCTCATTCATCTCAACCTCTTTCATTTTCTCTCTTATTTTCTTCCAATTTCTCTCTTCACACTACATTCAAAAGCTTCCAACTTTGTAAAAATTCATCATTATCCGTTAAAACAAGCTTCTGTGAGTTTATATCGATCATCATTTAAGTCGCGTAGCTAAAAAACCAAGATCGAAGGTTAGTTTTCGTGTTTTGCTTTCAGTTATTTTTTCAGTTCATACAGTTACGAGAAGTCTCTTTTGTAATATATTTACAAAGCAGACTTCTCTAGCAAACTTCTCGAAGTCTTCTTTGTAAATATATTACAAAGCAGACTTCGCGAAGTCTGCTTTAATCGGAATAAATCTCTCTTTAACCGGAATAAACTGTTTTTCTCACTGAAACAGACTTCTCTTAAGAAGTCTGTGAAGTTTATTCCGATCAAAGCAGACTTCTCGAAGAAGTCTGCTTTGATAGGAATAAACGTCGCAGACTGCGAGAAGTCTGCTTTGGTGAGAAAAACAGTTTATTCCTATCAAAGCAGACTTCTCGGAGAAGTGTGCTTTGATAGAAATAAACGTCGCAGACTGCGAGAAGTGTGCTTTGGTGAGAAAAACAGTTTATTTCTATCAAAGCAGACTTCTCTTGAGAAGTCCGCTTTGATAGGAATAAACTTCGCAGACTGCGAGAAGTCTGCTTTGATATAAATAAACTGTTTTTCTCATCAAAGCAGACTTCTCACAGTCTGCGACGTTTATTTCTATCAAAGCACACTTCTCCGAGAAGTCTGCTTTGATAGGAATAAAGGTCGCAGACTGCGAGAAGTCTACTTTGGTGAGAAAAACAGTTTATTTCTATTAAAGCAGACTTCTCTTGAGAAGTCCGCTTTGATAGGAATAAACTTCGCAGACTGCGAGAAGTCTGCTTTGGTGAGAAAAACAGTTTATTCCTATCAAAGCAGACTTCTCAAGAAATGTCCGCTTTGATAGGAATAAACGTCGCAGAATGCGAGAAGTCTGCTTTGGTGAAAAAAACAGTTTATTCCTATCAAAGCAGACCAAGAAGTCTGCTTTGATAGGAATAAACGTCACAGACTTCTCGGAGAAGTCTGCTTTGGTAACAAAAACAGTTTATTCCGATTAAAGCAGACTTCTCGGAGAAGTATGCTTCAGTAAAAAAATTTAGTATGTGTACAATGATCTGATCAAATTCATTAATTTTTACCACAAATAATGGTCCAAATCGTTGTTGTTTGTGGGGAGTGGACTATTACAGAGACTTGGAATTTTTCTGTGGATAATATAAGAGGAGGAAAAATGTTTGTAATTGATGATGATGATTACGTTGTTGATGAAGATGAGAATAAAGTTTACTCGAATGATGAGGATTACATTCTTTACGGTAAAGTGAAAGATGAATAAATTCAGTTTTAGTGTTGAGTATCTCAGAAAATTAAGTTGCGAGCAATGACAAATTACAAAGTCTGCCGAGAAGTCTGCAAAGAAGCCTGCCGAGATGTTTGAAAAGAAGTTTGCGAGATTTATACAACAAAGTTTGCCGATATAAGTATATAGTTTCTGAAACATGTAACCAATCAATTCAATTAATTTGAAGTCACAATGTTATCGCTGTTGTGTTACAAAAACATCCAACACTATCTTGTTAACTTAGTATTTTGATAGAATTGTTTATACATCTCTTTAGATTTTGCAAATCGATTTATTGTTTTTCATTCAGTTCTTGTTCTTTCTTGTTATTAGGAAGTATACATTAAGTATTTTAAATATGCACTAAGTCTTTAAATATGTATAAAAGTATTTATGAAAATTTATAGTAATATTTGTGTTTTTAATGGTTTTCATTTTGTAATTTTATAAGTATAATTTGACTTGAGCTGATTGAAAGGTGATTAACATACAACTAATAGTTTATTATAATTTTGAAAAAATTGATTGAAAACTGACTGACAAGGTGCAATGATGGAAGCTAGTAATAGGTACAATAAAGTTTACAAAAACTCATTTAAAATATGACAAAAATACAAACGAAATCTGCAATTATTAATGAAGTCTGCAAGTGAAGTCTGCACTTGTAATGAAAATATGTTATGAAGTCTGCAACTGAAGTCTGCAACCTCTAGTGAAGTTTGCAACACGAAAATCTATTGATTCAAAAACCAAAGTCAAATTCAAAACGTAAGAAAAAAACTCAAAAATATCTACAAAAACTGTAAAACCACCATAAATTTCAAGGGGAATTTCAAACATCTATTAAAAATCTTAAAAAAACCATCTAAAATTTTAAAAACCATTAAAAATCACTTTAAAAACTACTAAAACAACAATATTACTTTTTGTGAATCTTTTCCAGATCTACAACAAAAGAAAATGAGAAATAAGATAAGAATATAAGAACTTTGCAACTGAAGTCTGCAACTGAAGTCTGCAAATGAAGTCTGCAACTGAAATTTGCAACTGAAATCTGCAAAGAAGCCTGCCGAGATGTTTGAAAAGAAGTTTGCGAGATTTATACAACAAAGTTTGCCGATATAAGTATATAGTTTCTGAAACATGTAACCAATCAATTCAATTAATTTGAAGTCACAATGTTATCGATGTTGTGTTACAAAAACATCCAACACTATCTTGTTAACTTAGTATTTTGATAGAATTGTTTATACATCTCTTTAGATTTTGCAAATCGATTTATTGTTTTTCATTCAGTTCTTGTTCTTTCTTGTTATTAGGAAGTATACATTAAGTATTTTAAATATGCACTAAGTCTTTAAATATGTATAAAAGTATTTATGAAAATTTATAGTAATATTTGTGTTTTTAATGGTTTTCATTTTGTAATTTTATAAGTATAATTTGACTTGAGCTGATTGAAAGGTGATTAACATACAACTAATAGTTTATTATAATTTTGAAAAAATTGATTGAAAACTGACTGACAAGGTGCAATGATGGAAGCTAGTGATAGGTACAATAAAGTTTACAAAAACTCATTTAAAATATGACAAAAATACAAACGAAATCTGCAATTATTAATGAAGTCTGCAAGTGAAGTCTGCACTTGTAATGAAAATATGTTATGAAGTCTGCAACTGAAGTCTGCAACCTCTAGTGAAGTTTGCAACACGAAAATCTATTGATTCAAAAACCAAAGTCAAATTCAAAACGTAAGAAAAAAACTCAAAAATATCTACAAAAACTGTAAAACCACCATAAATTTCAAGGGGAATTTCAAACATCTATTAAAAATCTTAAAAAAACCATCTAAAATTTTAAAAACCATTAAAAATCACTTTAAAAACTACTAAAACAACAATATTACTTTTTGTGAATCTTTTCTAGATCTACAACAAAAGAAAATGAAAAATAAGATAAGAATATAAGAACTTTGCAACTGAAGTTTGCAACTGAAGTCTGCAAATGAAGTCTGCAACTGAAATTTGCAACTGAAATCTGCAAACCTGTAATGAAGTCTGCAACACAAAAATCCATTAATTCAAAAACCAATGTCAAATTCAAAACGTAAGAAGAAAACTCAAAAACAACAACAAAAAACTGTAAAACCACCATAAATCTCAAACATCTATTGAAAATCTTTAAAAAAACCATATAAAATTTTAAAAACTATTGAAAATCACTTTAAAAATCTAGTAAAACAACAAAATTAGTTTTTGTAATCTTTTTTTTTAGATCTACAACAATAGAAAATAAAAAATAAGATAAGAATATAAGAAAAAAAATAAGAAAACAACAAAAAAACAACAAAATCTCCAAAACCATGAAAAACGTAACAACTAGTAAAAATAACAAACTTACATCTTTAGATCTCGTGACTTCCTTTTCCAGATCTACAACAATACAAGATGAGAAATGAGATAAGAATATAGGAAAAACCTTAAGAAAACAACAAAAACAACAAAAATCACAAAAACTACGAAAAACTTAAAAACTAATAAAAGCAACAAGCTTACGTTTTTAGATCTCTTCACTTCTTTTTCCATATCTACAACACTATAAGACGAGAAAGAATATTATAAAAATAACAAAAGATCTAAACAATAAAAATATTCTAAAATCACAAACCCAAAACTATATAAACAAAAAAACTTACCTTTTTCATATCTCATGATTTTTTTCCAGATCTACAAAATAACAAGATGACAAAGAACATGAGAAGAGAAGAAGAAAAGAAAAGAAGGGAGGTAAAACGAGAAGAAGAGAAAATTTACCTTGTAGTTATTTTTGGAGGATGAAGGCTCCCATGTTTTTTTTTGAAATGAAATTATGATAAAATTTTAGGGTTACCTTCTTTATATATGGAGAGTTAAATTTGGTTAGGTTAAAAACTGTCAATTTTTGGTTTGCGTAGACTTCTCGAAGTCTTCGAAGTTTATTCCGGCTGAAGTAGACGTTTCGGAGAAGTCTGCTTTAATAGGAATAAATCTTGAAGACTTTTCGAGAAGTCTGCTTTGGTGAAAAAAAACAGTTTATTCTGGTTGAAGCAGACTTCTCGAGAAGTCTGTTTCGTATTTTTACATTACCCTAAACTCTAAATTGAAGAAAACCAGTTTAGTTATATTTAATTTCCGGTTTGTGCAGACTTCTCGAGAAGTCTGCTTTGTTAAATCTACGACAACATCTCGAGAAGTCTGCGTAACCCTAAACCCTAAATAATAAGATTCACTAAATGTGCGAAAGTTTTGTTAAAAATTGGATGAATATGTTGAAGATAGTTAAGTAAATGCAAAAATCAAACAATTTTCTTTTAAAAATTTGTAAATCTAAATTTTCAAGTTTATCACATGATATTTCAAATTTTAGCATGAATTCTCTACACAAATATCAACTATTAACCCACAACACATAACAACAAAAACTAGCAAATACTTTATACCATTAGATCGAATCCAATTTTCTTATTTCTTAATTCATTATAACATTTACGTGCTTTTGATATGTATATCAATTATGTTAATAACAATTTAATTTTTTTTAAATATTTTATGATTTTTATTTGATTTAGGTAATTTATTTATAAAGCAGACTTCACGAAATCTGTTTCAGCCGGAATAAACTGTTTTTCTCACCAAAGCAGACTTCTCCGAGAAGTCTGCTTCAACCGGAATAAACTATTTTTCTCACCAAAGCAGACTTCTCCGAGAAGTCTACTTCAGCCGGAATAAACTGTTTTTCTCACCAAAACAGACTTCTCCGAAAAGTCTGCTTTGATAACAAAAAAACACGCAGGGACTGAAACGTAATTGATATTTCGACATTATTTTTTAGACAAAAAGAGTGTTCAGTAATTTTTGTACCTTCATAGGTTAGTTTTGCAAAAATATTTTCATATGGATTAAACTTATATTTAGAATCAAGTTTTAAGTTATTTTTAACTATTTCCAATTGAACAATACTAAATAGTGACATTGTATATATCGCCAATTATGGTAAAATTTTGTGTAGTAAGTAGCAATTTTTCTAAATTTTATTTATTTTAGTTGAATGTACAGTTCTATTGAAAATTAGAGAGTTTACGTGACATGACTTGTATCTTAAACATGGATAAAGCCCGACCATGGATTCAAGTAAACAAACATGGATTTGCATCCTATATTTTTAAAATAAAAAGTTGGTCTTTCAAAAATAGTCAATTTCTTTTGTTTTAAATATTCAAAACAAAATTTGTTTCTTTTTCTAACTTGAGATACTCTATAATAATATCTGCGATTACATTATAACTTGTTCGTTTATCTATCGTCGACGATTATAATTACGGTTGATTGCATGTTTTTAATCGTACTGTTGTTTTATTCAGTGATAAAAATTTATAATACATATTATAATATCTAATTAATACGATTGACTGTAGATAGTTACGACAGTTAAACGAACAATAATTTATGACAATTGTAGTCGTAAAAAATGCGATTGAAAAATAAACATGAGTAATCTAAAATCTAAGATAAGGATCTTATTACTAGCAACAAGCCTCAAGTTATTTAAACTATTGTGGGATCAGATTCAAATATTTGTTTTCTAGGGCTGGCCAACGAATCAAAACTAAGGCGATGGAATCAAAACTAAGGCGATGGAATCAAAACTAAGGCGATGGAATCAAAACTAAGGCGATGGAATCAAAACTAAGGCGATGGAATCAAAACTAACTACAAGTAAAAATATGATATTTTAAAACCTAATAGATGATATTCAAACTATATAATATTAATATTCTTTGTGCTGTTAATTACCCATTGGATAATAAAGTAACCCACTGTATTTGTAGAACCAATGTAAGGCATGTGCCGGCCAAAAGCCTAACACATGATTTCAAGCCATTAAGCGTAATAATTGGTATCAAATTTTAAACCTATTAGATTCTCTAAAATTTGTACAATTTATTAAGTGTAATTTAGCTAAAAAAGAAACACCCAAATTTAATAACCGATATTTTTAAAAGGATAAGTTTTGGCGACTAATGGATGGCGAAAGTTAACCAATTATATGTCCCTAAAAAGTTAAATAAGTCGAAAGAAAACACAATGAGCCAAATAAAGAGCGTGAAAGGTGGCGCATGGAGTTTCCAATGGTCAAGGAATAACCAAAACATGGGTTTCATATGCAACTTGAGTTTACCTCATTGCTTATTTTGTTTTCTTTTCCACTTTTTCACATTTATTTTCTTTGTGTCCGAAATGGAAATTATGCACATACTCCGAAATGGACGGCTAGGCCATATGTTTACATACAATAAATATGTTTTTAAAATATTTTAATTAATTTGAATAAAATTTCTCTTCAACTTCTTAATATATTAATTGAAAACAATTTAAAAAAATCTTAAATTTACATGTGATTTATAAGTATATCATGATATTATATCACACCATTATAGTATTTTAAAGCAATATTATATAAAACATAATTTATTCGAATAGTTATAAAAATAAAATTAAATAAATATTTAACAGTATACTATATTTATCTCTAATATTTTGACATAAAAATAAACAAAATATAAATAAAATATTAAACAATTTAAAAAATTAGTCAAACAAAATATAAAACAAAAATATGGATCAATTGAATATTTATCATATCTATAATTCCTTATCTATTTAATAATTTTATCTATTCAAAATATAAACAATTTAAATTCATTTGTATCATTCCATGTCATTGTATTTTTCATTTGAATAATTAATATTAAAAATTTAAAAATTTATTTTAAAGAAAAGATAAATTATGTATATATTTAATTTATATTTAGTAAATAAATAATTAATTATAATTATGAATATTTTTTTTCACTTATGCGGATCTAAATATAGTTCATCATTATAGGAGATCTTACCTGAGAGTGTTGAAAGATATAAGTGAAGACATTCTAATTCATGTAATTTTAATGCTCTACAATCTTTCAGTCGTAACTTAGATAATTTTTTAGTTAGAAGCAATCGATAAAAAAATTTAGACGCTAGAATTTTTTTTACTAAAAACAACATTATGTTGATGAATACTTGTTAAAAAAGAATAATTTTAAAGTTATGAATAATGATATCCGCTACCACAATCGTATTATATATTAATTTTTAGCTTATTAGACTTATCTTTTTTGACGTATTAGATTTATTTAAATGAAAAAGATATATGTTTAGAAGTTTGTAATTTTAAAATATTGTAGCTATTATCTTAATTGTTGATGTTGAAATTTATGATGATACTACAATATATTTAGAATTAGTAATACAATTAAAGAAATTAAGAAGTTTATTTCACTTGTGCTTTTGAATAAGAAAAATAATAGACAAGCCCAATAAAAATTGAATTTAATTGAAAAATAACAAAAATTCTAGAATCATACAACCCTAATTATATTATATAAGTTTGTATAATTATTGACTTATGATATTAATAGGAGAGC
The DNA here is from genome assembly GCA_018901945.1 of Pugionium dolabratum. Taxonomy (NCBI): domain Eukaryota; kingdom Viridiplantae; phylum Streptophyta; class Magnoliopsida; order Brassicales; family Brassicaceae; genus Pugionium; species Pugionium dolabratum. Next base: position 16,248 of record JAEVFF010000166.1, on the reverse strand, counting down.
AAACGTACATAAGAGTATTTAAAAGCATATAATATCTTTCTTCAACAACCAAAATATATAATTCTATTAAGTAATTAAAAATTAACAATTTAAACAATGGTCTTGGAGAAAATACTTATTTTATAGTGTTTATTTTTAAAACTTATGTGTGTTTTTAATTAGATAGTTAAATCAAAGACGCAAATAAGTTATTTTCTTTTTTTTTGTGAAAAAAACGGGTAAAAATTAAATAACCAAAACTTTATAAGTTTTTCTCTCTAGAAAACAGTATAATAATTATCATTTATACTTACTACAATGTGAAATGCTATCTTTACAACTATTTTGAATATTTACAATATAGTATAATGGTGAAACCAAATTGATAAAAATGATTACGGATGAAATATATAAATAATAGAAATGTCATCATGATACGTCATCACCATAATTTTCAAATAAATATATAAATAGGTTTATGTTATTAGAATAATTACAATGTATGTCATTGTTATTGATTTGGTTAGAGAATTAATATATTTTATTAAACTAACAAAAAATTACTATTAACTTCAAAAAAAGAATTATCTTTATTTTTTTAATTCACACACACAAAAATTAATATTAAAAATATTTAAAAATAATTTTAGATAAGAGTTAAAATTATAAAATATTTAATTTATATTTACTAAATAAATAATAAATAATATTATATATTTTACGAATATATATAAAAAGTGAAAATGGTATGTTTAGTTAATAAAGTTTTAGGTGTGGTAGTGATATAACTATTTAAAAAAGTAGTTTTATCTTAATAGTAATATATATATGGTTTAGATTGGAGAAAAGAAAGAAACTTTTGTGAAAACTTGAATGGAGAATTCAAAAGAGTCAAAAATAAGAAGGGGAAGCTAACAACTAGGGACGGCTAAATGAAAGAGAGAAAAAGGGTAAACAATACCTAAACAATGTGGCCTTTTGTTGAACCTTGGAGCCATCTTTGTGTACCTCTCTCTTCTTGCCTTTGCTAGAAAATTCCAAAATATTCCAACTCAAAAATCTTTTTAATAAAACAAAACAAAGAGAAAATATGTCATTTGGCTTGTTTTTTCATTAGATAAGGTTCACATATTGAAGTGGGGCTTTGTAATATACATTTTAACATGATTGTGTAGAAGTTTGAACCTTATTTAAAGCTTAATATTTATTTATTCATTCAATTTATGGATCTTTTTGTGTGCTTCACACATTTTTTACAGCATATTTAATTGAATAAATTGATGAAAATAGTCATGTGTCAACACTAAATTGATAATATAGAACAAATATTTGTAACCTCCCATGTAGTCATATATCATATTGTGTATAATATGGTTATGATGGAATAAGTCTAAAATGCCATTGCTACATATCAGATCACACACCATTCTATATGGTCGGTAGAATATAATTATGTCAATACATTTTTACACGTTAGGTATTTAATTTGTTGTTTGAATATTTTAATAGATTTTGATCTACTCTCGTTATCCTATTTAAAAAACATAAAAATTTCCACGTACGTCAATGCTTAATTTTTAAAATAATAATACTCAACCAAAAAGTAAAGATATATATTGAACAAGAACACGACATTCTATGTAAAAAACGCATAGAGTTAAAATATATTTTAGTTTTCAAACACATCTTTATTTCCTAAATATTAACCTTAAATCTTAAGTCTTGAATTTTAAATGCTAAATACTAAACCCTAAACATTAGACATTACAACTAAATTTGAAATTCTTAATATAAATTTTTGGTTTCACTTCCGCCAGATATACAAATTTATCCGACTAAACTTATTTTCATCCGTATTTTTTAGGTATTTTTTATCTAAATAAATTATGTTTTTCTTTCGTAAACTATAAAAATTTCAAAAATTCTTACAAATTTTGCTAACATTTACATCGCTATTAAATCTGATTTTAACTTTGAAATCAACTCAAACCGAAAATCCAACTTAGATAAAAACTCTGATCCACATATTTTTTATTATCTCTAAACATCATGAGGAAGAGCGTAATATTATATGTAAGACATATAATTAAAATATTTGTTATAATGTTAAATTCTAAAATCTTAAACATTAAACCATAAATCTCCTACCCTAAATTCTAATCATAACCCTTAAACATTAACCAATATAGAAACCAAAACTAATCTCTAACCCTGCAATAATATAAAAATCTTAACCCTAAACCATCAGCAACATAAAAAAATAAATTCGAAGCCCTAAGTGATCAATTCTTAATTCTAATTCTGGAAATAAACTCAAAATTTAATACCTAAATTCTAAATACTAAATACTAAACATCAAAAACTAACCTTAAACCTTTAATATAGAAATCTCAACCCTAAACCATAAAAAATAATTTTTAAATCCTAAGTTACCAATTCTAAATTTTAACCTTAAAACCTTCAATATTAAATTTTAAAATCTAAAACCTAACACTAAAAACTAAATCATAAACCTTCCTAATCTTTTTTATAAAACTTTTAACCCTAAACCATAAACAATAAGTATAAATCATAAACTATGAATTATAAACTATAACCCCTAAAATGAAACCCTAAATCGTTCTTAATCAATTTGAATCATAGGCCTGTGAAAGTTTTCTTTTCACGTCGAATGATCTATTTATCACTAAGTCACATGGCTAAATAAGACACATTACAAGCTCCATTTGCTTCATTTTTCTAGTTCTTTCATATATCTTGTTATGTCTTCGTTTCCGATGAAACTTAATCTACTGACTGCTATGTTTATTCGTTTTTTGGTTGGTTCTTTTCACTATTAAGGTTTGGGAGTTTTACAATTTTGTTTACACTAACAATTTCGTTGACTATTTTCTTCATTTATTTCATATCTATATTATAATAATGTTAGAGTCTCTCCAAGTGTTGACAATTCAGCTAGAAACCCTAAGAGACCGCCATGCTACTAAGGATCTGCTTAACATAAGCTAAACCTCCTCCCTTAGTTATTCAACTGTAGTATACAGTGATGTCTACGTGTTGGATGAGGAAATGAAATGGAAAGTTATGCTGCTTATGCTAAAGCCCATGTTTTCGTATTAAATTTGCTTGAAAAGTGGTTAGCAAAGAAGAATTATTTTGGGGGTCAAATACGAGTTATGATCGTTATTTAATTAGTCAAATAATAAATGGTGACTTTTGAATAAAATTAAAATGTTAGAAATTTTTAAATGAAACTATGCGTTTCACTAGTTTTCTATAATTTATTACTTGGGTTTTAAGTCTAATCGTATTGAACAGATAAAAGGGAAAAATGTTTGGGTGACGAGTCCATTAAGAGCAACTTGTGGAGCAATTTATGTTAGATGGTATTTTTGAGTTCTGTTTACTTTACAAACTATGACGACTGACGTATGTGCTGATTGAATTAAAGTAAAACAGTCTACAAAAGAAGCTATGTGCACATAAATGTACAAAAATTATTCAGTTGATACAAACAAATATTTGTAAACATTTATTCGTAGTATTCATCTAGTGATCTTGTGCACTGTTTAAAAGTTGGAAAATGTCGTTGCAAATCTTTGTAAAAGTAAAGAGGGACAAATCTTTGTCTCATGAGGTCTTTCATGTTGACCCATGAATCTATTGGCCTTAATCTTTTCTTTCTTCGGTCAGAGATATGATGATCCCACCATATGAGAGCATTGTCCGTGAGCTAAACTACTGCCATGGAGATCCTTCTAGGTCCTGGCTGGTTGTAATGATTAAAGATATGATCCATCTTTCGCTCCTAATCTAGATAGACATCGGGTATACTTTTCTTGCAAAATTTGGAAGAATTAGTTTAACATCTTATTGAGATACTTGATTGTAAGCGTAGTCCTCTCCACCTTCTTGATGTCTTGGAGGCATTCTTGTCCTTAGGTTGTGGCTGTATGGCTGGTAGCCATCATCTTCCTCCTCTGGTTGCCGTGGGGGTCCTCTCGGCCTAGGGTTGTAGCCGTGAGGCCGGTGGCCTTCTTTTTCATCCGAGTGGGGACCTTCCTGCTCTGGCTGTGGCCTAGGGCAGTGGTAGGCTTCAGTGTGGTCATGGACATTGTCAGCCCTCACATTTCTTATGGCTTGGAACCTCATTAGCTACTCCATGCGATCAAGTCTCTCTCCAATAGAGGTAAATTGAGTTTGTAGTGTGGTGAACATACCCATCATGGCTTCGGTTGCATCTTGACTTCCATTCTCTGCCATCGTGCTGCAAATATGAAAAGGTGCGTTGCTCCAAGATTTATTCTATGAGTTGACTTTTATAATAGGGGGAATTTATAAGAAAAGTTAAAACAAGAAAAAAGCAATAAGGAAAAAATAAAAAAATGACAAAAAGGAAAGTGATGAAAAGAAAATTCTCCTAATGCTTTAGTCCATTTCCTTAATGCTTTAATTTAAAGATGTTAAAATGGGTTTATTATTAATGGGTTTTTAGTGGGTACTTACAAATTTAAAAACCCATTTATACCCAGTTATTAAAATTAAGATTAATGGGTTTAAATGAGTATTCATTTAAAACCCATTTATTAAAAGGATTTTTGCTTTAAAAAAATGGGTATCCTATTAAACCCATTTATATTTTATTTTTGTTTAATCAACAATGATTCAAACACTTATTTTATAATAAGTAATCAATAACGTTTTGTAAAAAATAAAGAATAAAAATCACGTTTTCGTAAAAAAATACAAAATTATATTTTTAAAATACAAAATTACGTTTTCGATAAGAAAATGTAAAATTACATTTTTGGTGGGAAAATATGAAATTAACAGAAAATACGAAATCACGTTTTTAGAAAAATACGAAATCACGTTTTTAGCATAAAAATGTTGAATTTCGTTTTGGTAGAAAATATGGAATTACGTTTTCGACGGAAAAATTCTGAATTACATTTTGGCAGAAAATATTGAATTACTTTTTGATGAAAAATATAGAATCACGTTTAGGATTAAAAATACTTAATTTTTGACAAAAATGTAGAATAATTTCTTGAGATAAAATGAATTTAAACGGACTGAATTCTAAATAAAGTAACTTTACCTATTATAACATTTAAAAATGTTAGAAAACTCAAATTTCCTATAAAACATATGACAAAAATTCAATATTTTATTTTATTAAAAATATTTTAATATATTTATAAAAAATAATGTTTTTAACAAATAAATAAAGTTATTACCTATTTTTAAAATAAAAATTACATTATTGTTTTATTAATAATATAATGGTTATAAATAAATATAAACAAAAAGAAAAAAATATAACCTAAAAAAGATTAAATGAGTTAAATGGGTTTGAATGGGTTTAAATGGGTTAGTGTAATTATAAATATGTCTAAATGGGTAACCCTTTTAGGCCTTTATAATAAATGGGTTTTATAGGATTTGGGGTTTAAATGGGGTGGGTTTTATGTGGGGTGGGTTTAAATGGGGTGGGTATACCCATTTTAACATCCCTATGCTTTATTAGTAGTTTTCTTTTTATATTTTTTTGTTTTAATTTAATGGTAATGGAAACACAACCTAGACAAATACAAAGAAAACTTAACATGCAATGGAATCGATTTTGGTTCTTGGATCCTAAGCCCTAGCGATGCGCATAGGTAAGGTTAGGTGCCAAGTTCATTTTAATTTTTTTGTTGAATGCGACTAATTACACTAATGCACGAAATTAAACAAAAGTTTAAGAAAGGATAAAGACAACGTGGTTTTTAGGAGTTTAAGTTCTGATAACAAAAATGATACAAGCTTGGGATCGTGGCCGTGTTACTCTCGACTGAATGCAAGGAGTTTAGGCGAGAAACCCAGTCTGGAGCTTATTAGGATTGTTTTTTGAGTGTGGGGGTGGGGGGGGGGGTGGGGGGGGGGCGGGGTGGGGGGGGGGGGTGGGGTGGGGTGGGGGTGGTGGGGTGAAGTGAACCACACGAGGTGTGATTGGCCTCGTGATAAATCACAGCTCTAATTCTAGGAATTCAAGTCTCAACTAGGTTTAGAGAAATTAGGAGAGTTTTGTGCAAAAAGGCTCTTTGAAAGAAAATCGATTCTTTATTGATACGAGGGAAAAAGTTGTGGAACTAAAATGGTAAAGGAGCCTTATTAATATATTCAACAGGCTTGACCTTCTAGGGTCGACACACAAAAGAAAAGAAAAAGATAAAAAGTGCAAAAAAGAAAAATACAACAAATGGAAACAATCGAAAAGTAAAACTACTTAATGTTCATGACTCAATAAAAAGGAAAAATACTAAGTCCTACCTTGCAAATAGAAAAGACAATATAGAAATATAAATTTACCTTCTTACATTTCGGTCAAAAAATAAAAAGTGGCCGACTTTGTGGTAGACACACGTCTAGCTCTCAATCCTGTACTTGAAGTAGGTTTACATACTTTTGTGGCTTGACCTTCTTTGCCACGAGATCCCATGCTTATGGAGCAGCTTGGTGAAGTGGTAGGCCTTTGGTTTGCTTTTTGCATTTTGGCCTGTGGTCAAATTGCCTTGGTCCTCTAGAAGGCCTTCCATGAACAAGCTGAATTTGTGGTAATATGATTGAGTTCTGATCATTGCTCCTTGTTGCACCATTGGGGTTGAATTCTCTTCTAGATCCATGCCTTGGAGCTGGCTGGTCAGCTGGTCCGAGTCTTCCATAGTGTTGCTCGAGCTGGCCATCTCGCCGCTTGGTTTGACTGGTCAGCTGGTCCGAATCTTCCATGGTGTTGTTCAAGATGGCCATCTCGCCGCTTGGTCTGGCCATGTTGGCCATATTTTTAGTCGGGCCGGTCATGTTGCCAATTGAGCTGGCTGCGTCGGGCAGGTCTTCTGGTCAGTCATCTTTTTGGTCAGGTTCTTCTGGTTGGCTATTTGATCTGGTGCCCTCATCAGACACCTTTTTTATATCATACATCATGTCCATATCGTTTGTAGCAAGCTAAATATCATCAATATATAAGACCAAAATCAAAAACTTGCTCCCATTGACTTTAATGTAGATAAATCGATCCATGATGATTTCAACGAAATCTTATGACATGATGATATCATTAAACTTTAAATACCATTATCAGAAGCTTGCTTTAGTCCATATATTGACTTCCTCATCTTACACACCAAATGTTATTTTTCTGTGGTCACGAAACCTTCAGGTTGGTTCATATATACTTCTTCCCTAAACTCTTCATTTAGAAAGGTAGTTTTCACATCCATTTAGTGAAGCTCAAGATCATAATAAGCCACCAAAACCAAAACAATCCTTAGAGAGTCCTTCTTTGAAACCGGAGAGAAGGTCTCTTTATAGTCAATACCATCTTTTTGGCTGAAATTTTTAGCAATAAGACGAGCTTTGTATCTTTCAATATTAATTTTCGAGTCGCTTTAGTCTTATATACCCACAATAGAACCAATGGTTTTCAAACCATTATAAAACTCTACTAAGTCCCATACTTTGTTATTACCAATAGATTTTATTTTTTCTTTCGAAGCAATTAACAACTTTTCAGAATTGTCACTTTTCATGGATTTTTGGAATGAGTTCGATTTTTCATCAATGCTTAAGTCACATTCACTTTCAATAGCATAAACCACATAATCATCTAAAATAGTAGGTCTTCTTTCTCTTCTAGATCGTCTTAATGGTTCTTGTGGTACACTACTTTATTCTTGAATTGTAACCGGTTCATTAATTGTATTTTCCACTAGTGGTGTTGGTATATCATTATGTTATTCTATTGTGTCAATTAACTATGATGCAACAATAGGAACAACAATCTCAGGTACAAAGACAGGTGAAAGAACATCAACATGGACTTTCCGAATGTCCATTTTTCATGGTTCACCACTTCTACTAATTTCACCGTTCTCAGTGACCTAGCATTACCCGTATATACTATTCTTGTACTATGTTTAGGACAATAAAATATATAACTCTCTAATTTTTCAAGATAACCAATGAAAAATCCAATGATGGTCTTAAACTCAAATTTTTTTTCATGTGAGTTATACAACTTTAGTTCTGCTGGACAACCCCAAACACGTAGATGTTTTAGACTAGGTTTCCTTTCCGCCCGAAGTTCATAAGGGGTTTTAGGAACAACTTTACTAGGAACTCGATTCAGCACATACATTTTCAGCCTTGCATACACCCACAACGAAGGGGTAAAGAGCATTGTCTATTATGCAAAACTGCCTTTACTTTCAAGTAGCTTTGCAAATGTACCTGAAAATTGTCCATGTCCATTAAATTTTTTTATAAAACTCACCACATCTATCAGATCTTACAACTTTTACTCTTTTTGTAACTACATTACCACTTCAGCAATGAACATAGTCTAGGACATTCACATATTTGGATTTTTCATGCAGCAAATATGTTTATCCATAATGTGATTGAAGGTGATAAAATACTTTTCATCGCTCCAAGAAGAAGCATCCAAAGGGCCACATATATCATATTAACTCAAGAAGTTAAGTACTTTGTATGGTTGTTTTCTTTATTATATGTTTAGCTTGCTTTCCTTTTATACAATTTACATATATATTTAGATATGCAAAATCCAGTGGAGGAAGAATTTCACTCTTCACCAACTTTAGAATTCTTTCTTTGGAAATATGACATAATCTTTGATGCCACAATAAAGCCAAACTTTCATGTGATGCAATACATTTAATGAATCGACTTTCAATATTAGATACGGATTCAGAAAACTTTGCATCAAAACTAAACTTGTAAAGGAATCAAGCAAAATACCACTATCATAAAAGTAATCATTTCGGTACAATTAAAACACACCATGTCCAATCTTAAAAATAATAATAGAAATTATCCAGCTTACTTACGGAAACAATATTTCTAGCACATTAAGGTACATAAAGACACCCTTCAAGATCTACATGACATCTAATATTCAAAATCAATCTATAAGTAATAATAGTATAAAATCAAAATGTTGAAACATCAAAATTGTTATAAAGCTTTACAAGTTTTATAGTATGTTATTGATGGTAAACTTATTGGTTAATGATGACAGATTTATTGGTTAATGATGACATATTTATTGATTATTGGTAATATATTATTTGATTTTTGATGGCAGATTTATTGGTTATTGATAACAGACTTATTGTTTATTGATAAAAGACATATTTTATGAGTTTTTTTATCGATGGCTTTCCACTTTCAACGGAGGTGTTTTGTGGTAGTTTCACCAACATTTCTTCGGAAACATATAACTCAATTCGACCTCATATGCATTTCTATCGACTTCACATTCTTCATAAACAATCTTTACAAATTCTTCAAAACTTGTTTTATCATTTGGTGATAGAATTTTACTCCCTCTCTTGTTATCGACACTAAATAACCATCAATTATTTTTCCAAAAATCCATTCATTACAAACAAAAATGATGTCATCCATTAAGAAAATTGGTAGATGAAGAGTTTGTTTACGATAACACTACAAGAAAACAAATAATTTGTGACCACACATGTGGTCACAAAAGTGGTCGCAAATCACCAATTTACGACCATAGTCCATGGTCACAAAGTTTTCGTCGCAAATTAATGTGATCGCAAATTGGTCGTAAATTTGCGACTATTTTGCGACCATGGTAATAGTTGTATATTTTCCGACCAATTAGCGACCACATCATTATAACAGAAATTGCGGCTAATTTGTCACTTCATTGTAGCTACAAAATTTGCGACCAATTTGCCACTATGCATGTGGTCACAAAAGTTATGGTCGCAAATCGGTCACAAAAGTTTATGACCAATTTGCCACCATGTTTCCACTGTGGTCGCAAATCCGTCACAAACTTTTGTGACCAATTTGCGAGTACAGTTTCCTTGTAGTCGCAAATCGGTTACAAAATTTTATGAACGATTTGTGACCACATATTTTTTTTTGTAAACTGGCGGTAGTCGCAAATCAGTTACAAAAGCTTATGACCAATTTGCGATCACATTCCGGCATGGTCACAAATGGGTCACAAGTTTTTGTAATCGATTTGCGACACCGTATTTTCAAAATCACCGGTGATCGCAAATATTTGTGACCAATTTGCGACAACAGTAAAATATTTTTTTTTTAAAAAAATAAATAATTTATATAGAAACCTATTTAAAAATAAAAATATCAAAATTTAAAATAATCGATTTGGTAATAAAATATTAATTAATTTTTATTATTAAAAGTTATTTTATAATTTAAATATATAATAATAAATTAATTATTTGTAATATTTAATAAATATTAATTATTAATAATATTTAATAAATATTAATTATTAATAATATTTATTTGTAATATTTTTTTAAAAAAATAATTATTTTTTGAATTAAATTACTAATTATGAATTAAAAATTGAATATAAATAAATTATTGAAAGAAAATTATAAAAATTTATTAATTATAAAATTTAAATTACATAAAAATGAAAAAAAAACTACATATTATCAAGAGGCGGTAATTGAAAATCGGATGGCAAAAATGTTGGCGACGTATTGGATGATCTGGGTGGTGTCATGTTCGGCTTATTATTGTCTCACATAAACGTCGCAAGTCCGGGCTCGTCCGTTGGAAGTAGCTGACAAGCATTTCCAAACTCTGTTTGTGGCTTTGGTTATCGTGATCCCTTAATTCACATTGTCTTCGTTTTTCATCAAGTTGTAAAATTCGTTCCTCCATTCGAGCATTTTCTTCTTACATACAAGCATTTACTTCTTCCATATGAACATTTCTTGTAACTTGTTCTTCAACTTGTTGCTGCACAGCGAGTAGCCAAGTTCTTGATGAGAAGCCACTTCGCTTGCTCAATCCGTGAATCCATTTAAGACTATCGAGACCATAAAGCCCCTCTATCATCCATAATATAAGACTAAAAAATAATTAAAAAAAATAAATTAGTAAAAATCAAAGTAAAATACAAGAAAAGTTATAAAATTTAAATTATACCTGAATGAATATTTTATTTTTTTCCTCTTGGGCTAGCTCTGGTGGCGCGAAGTACCGGTCGACGTTTCACACGAATCCACCTCAACGATCGCCATTTTTCCTTGGATATTTTGTTCATATGCTTCACCGATTTGTTTTGCCTTCAAATCCGCATACATCCCATCCTCCCGAGTATGAGTCTTTATAAAGATTTCTCCAATTGAGATCGGTCGTCCCAAATTTTTTTCTTAATTTTTAAATAAATTATAATTAAATTAACAATTAAATCTAAATTTAAATTTTGTAATTTATTTAAATTAATTATCATTTTTTGTTGAATCTGGATGTAGGATTTTTGTTCTTAAAAATGTTTGTGCAAACCAAGGCCATCCCGAGAGGAGTTCAGATGGTTGGAGGATTTACTACTCCTCTCATTCGCCATTTCTATTTTCTAATAGTCTGTAATTGTTTTGTACATAATAGAAGAGATCTACCTTGGACGTTTGCCGGTTGTATGAACGCTGCTCACCATTCCTTTCATCCGTCTAATACGGACAGATTCAAATTCTTTTCATACCACCGAAGTGATCAAAGGATCCAGATACACAGGGACATCACCTTCATCGAATCCATTAGACCTGTATATATATTATACACGATTCAGTACGAAAAGTTAATTACTTAAATATATAAATAAAATAATTAATATACACAATTTATGGTAACTACCTGGTTTTGGTGTGTATATGGAAAACAAAGTAATGCTCCGAGAAGTAAGATATCTCATCATTGACATATGATTCAACAATCGACCATACATCATATAGTTTGTTCTTCACCTTGTTTTTCAGTTTTTTAAAAAACCTTTCAAATGGATACATCCACCTATATTGTACATGTCTATCCAATTCAGTTTCGTATAGCAGATGTATAGGTAGGTGCTCCATGACGTCAAAAAATGTAGGTGAAAAGATCTTCTTCAAATTGCACAAAATTATGACTATGTTATCATTTAGAATTTGGACACGACTTTGTTGCAATGACCTGAATAATAAATCGCGAAAAAAATCCTCCAATCCTTATATTACTAAAATTTGAATAATGTAATTATATAATACATGCAGTTATTATTATTATTATATATATATGTAAAAAATAAATATGTTTAATTGTATATATTTGATAATGCTAGATGAACGATTCATGGCAAAGTTCTGCAAATATAAAAGGCAGAAGCCTCTCCATAAAAACATGGCAATTATGACTTTTCATGTCTGAGAACTTTAGTCCATCCATATCCAAACAATTTGCTAAATCTATCGCGTAGCCTTCTGGAAATTTAACCTCATTTTTGATACATTACAATAAGCGTTCCTTAGCTTTTTTTTGTCAATCTAAATATAGGGAATGTAGCATTATCCCGACCATCCACGTGCATCTCTTTTCGAGAGCAAAACTTTGCAGTGTACAACCTTAACTTAACTGTATCTTTTGATTTATCCTTGACATTCATAATAGTATTTATGATGTTATCCAAGAAATTCTTCTTTTTATGCATCACATTAAGATTATGTCGTAGGTTAAGATCCGTCTAGTACGACAACTCCCAAAATATGCTTTCTTTGTGCCAATTATGCCAACTTCCATAACTTTCATGTTTAGCTTCATGACCATTTCCATCGCAGTCAGATGTTCTTAAAGAATTGACAGATTTTATTCGTTCGTATAAAACTTGTTTGCCTGTTAATGATTGTGGAGGATATTCATTTAAAGCGTGCTTTCCTTTTAAAAAATTTGTTTTATATTTCCGTAAAAGATGACCCTTAGGAAGAAACATTTTGTGACAATCAAACCAACACGTCTTTCTACCATTTGGTAATTGAAATACCTTGGTAGCATCCATACAAATTGGACCAGACAGTCTACCATGCGTTGTCCATCCTGACAATATTCCATACGTTGGAAAATCGCTTATCGTCCACAGTAACACAATTTTGAAATTGAAATTTTGATTTAACGACACATCGTATGCCTCAACTCCCATAGACCACAATTCTTTCAGCTCATCAATCAAAAGTCGGATGAATATATCAAGACTAGCGCGCAGATGATTTGGTTTCGAATTCAAAACTGTAAGAAACAAGTATTCTTTCTTCATACACATATCAAGTGGCAAGTTATATGTAGTGATAATCAACGGTCATAATTAATGATTACGAGACAACCCAAATGGATTAAATCCATCAGTACATAAGCCAAGATAAACATTTCGAGATTTTGCAGCAAATCTTGGATATAGATATTGAAAATTTTCCCACTCCGTAGCATCCGATGGATGACTCATTTCTCCGTCTTCTGCTTCATGCTCTGCGTGCCACCTCATTACCGCTACGGTTTTCTCGCTTTAATACATTCTCTTAAGTATGTCGCCTATAGGTAAATACCACATACGACTTAAAGATATTCTCGTTCTACCCTCACTTGGCTTATATTGGGGAGAATCGCAAAATTTACATTTTTCCCATTTTTCATCTTTTTCCAAAAGATCATACAATTGTGAATACACAAGTCAATTGTATAAAATGGCAGCCCTAAATTTTGCTTCAGTTTTTTTTGTTTCCTAATATAAACCCGTTGCCTGATTCTCCTCAAACAAATATTCAGTAAACAGCTCCGCCGAATAATCCTTGCATTTTTCAGCAAGATTAAAATTTGACTTAATTTTCATGAATCAAGCAGCTAAAGATAACCGTGAGTACCCTTCATGACAATCATCATAAAATGGATTTTTGGCCGTTTCTAACATGTTGTAAAATTTTTGTGCTTTTGAATTTGGTTATTCTATATTATTAAAATCTTCCTCACGATGATTATATTACTCATCAGTCGTAGTTCCATGAAATACATCCATCATCATTTCATGATTATATTACTATATGTACTTACTGTTTCTTCACTATCACCACATGTACCTGCCTGATTTCTATGGACATTATCACATCGACTATTTGTACCTAACTGAACATTCAGTTCTTCTCCATGTTTATACCAAACATAATAATTTGGAATAAATCATCGACTATACAGATAATTCCAAATTTTGCGTCCCGGAAGAAATTTATCATTTTTGTAATTAATACAAGAACAGAAAAACTTACCTCCACTACTTTGAGCGATTGGCTGACTACTTACAAAATTCAGGAACTACTCCATGACTTGTGCAAATTCCACCGATATATTTCTTGTTTGATTATCAATCTTTTTGTACATCCAATCCCTCGAATTATTGTAATTTTCTCACATGTTTAAATTTATTTTTGATTCTACAAATGAGAGAATGAGACCAATTTACGACCAATATATGGGTCTATCACATGCAGTCGCTATTAAGTCGCAAATATGCGGCTTATTAGCAATTACACACCCTCATCGCAAGTTATCGTATATTGGTTGCATATTGCGACTAATATGCTACTACGTATTTTAGTCACAAAATTGCGACAAATATGCGACTACAGGCGCGTAATCGCAAATTGGACGCAAAACCGTGGCATCCAAGTCGCAAAATTTATGACCACAAATGTGGTCGTAAATCGGAGTGGCAAATTGACTGTTTTCGTGTAGTGTAATTAATATTGACATAGAAAAATCAAATAAGACCTATCTTGACCTACAAGGCAAGTGTGAGCACGAAAATTCAGTTTGAATAACAAGGGAAATGAAAAAGGATGGGGTATTATTAACCACATGGTTGAAATGGTTAAATAGCTACCTTGGGAGAAGAATCAAGGTGAAAAAGTCATGCCCATGCTGCACACAGTCTTGGCAACCACACCAAACAGCCATGCCCATGCTGCACACAGTCTTGGCAACCACACCAAACAGTCATGCCCATGCTGCACACAGTCTTGGCAACCACACCAAACAGTCATGCCCATGCTGTCTCCTCTCTTCTCATTGGTTGTTGACAGGCTCCTCCTCTATTCAAACTCATCCACAAGTTTGAATTCGTTTTCTTTTGTGTTCACATTGTAAATCCTCTATAAAAGGGCTGTAAAGACTCAATGTAAAATATACTCTTAGGAGATTCTTCTCCAAAGTCTAAGTCATTTCTCATACTTCTCTTTGAGTTTTCAGATTCAATTCTTCACATTTCCTCTATAATCTCAAAATTCTTACATGGTATCAGAGCATAAGATCATTCTCTTATCTTTTCTACTCAAATCTCTCAGTTTCTAATCTAAAATTCTGTCAAAAATCTCTCAGTCTTCAGACTAAAAACTCACGGTTTCATTCAACCATAAAAGCTGCTTCCTTTGAGCTCTTCAAAGCCTAACAATGGAGGATACAGTTCAAATTAGTTCCAGCATGAAACCTACGGTGATAGCAGTAGTTCTCAAAGGCTTGAACTACACATTATGGTCAAGAACCATCAAGACAGCCATTTGTGGCAAAGGACTTTGGAATCACATCTTGGAGGATAATACTCCATCTATAGATGATCCAAAGGAGAAGAGGGATGAGGCAACAAGAAAAGAAGAAGCTAGGTGGTTCCAAGAAGATCAATCAGTCCTTGGATTCCTCCAAAATTCATTGGACCCATCCATTCTTGAAGCCTATTCACATTGTGAAACTGCCAAGTCTCTTTGGGACACTCTCAAGAGGGTGTATGGGGATGTTTCAAACCTCAGCCGTGTGTATGAGGTTAAGAAGGCTCTCAATGATCTACACAAAGAGGATATGGAGTTCACAAAATTCCTGGGCAAGTTCCAGTCAACATGGTCCGAGCTTGACATGTTGAGACCAAGTTTTATGGATCCAAAGGTGCTTAATGAAAGGAAGGAACAAGACAAGATATTTGGGCTCCTTCTCAACCTAAATCCAGCCTTAAAGGATGTGATTAAGTCCATCCTGAGAGAGCCAAAACTCCCTGATTTCGAAGAGGTGTGCTCACGGATTCAAAGGGAGCAAGGCAACATTGGTTTGTTTGGTGGTAAAGGAGAACTAGGCATGGCCAACAAAAGCGTGTTTAAGCAAGAGGATAGGAAGAGTGTGATGTGTGAGCATTGTAAGAGGAATGGCCACATCAAGGACAAGTGCTGGATACTTCATCCTCATCACAAGCCAAACCGGTTCAAGGATTCAAAGGCTAACATCTCTCAAATGGTTGCGACTGAACCGGCAAGTTCATCCAACCAAGGAGGGGAGCTAGCTATGAATGTATCCATGGAGTATGTAAGAAGAGTGACTTGGAGGATCTCATCAAGGCCTATGCCTCAA
>JAEVFF010001659.1:0-37148 GCA_018901945.1 Pugionium dolabratum | reverse complement strand
ATTGTATCTACAATGCAGTGAAAAATTAGTCGCAAATTCTGTCACAAAGCCATGGTCGTTAATTTTTCGCAAAATGTACAACTATTACAGTGGTTGCAAAGTAGTCGCAAATTGGCGATTTTTGACCACTTTGTGATAACATGTGTGGTCGCAAAAACATCTGTTTTCTTGTAGTAAAAGTTTTAAGTTTTGTTATAGTTTCTCCAGTTGATATACAAGAGAGATTTCACCTCGAACTTCTAACGTGAGACAAATTATATTTTTTCATTTTATGCTTATCAAGCAATCCACTTTACACACTCATTTCTCATTCAAACGAACTTCGGTTTTAACGTATTCGCAAGAAAATTCACCAAAAGGTGATCGAAAGCCATTTCCATAAAACCAAGTTTCGAAAATCCCCCCCCCCCATGAATAGAAATGATTCTAGACTCATGCATATTCGAGAGACTCGATGGACTTTAGTGACTAGATGTATTCTATAGACTAGACAGAAGAAATTTCCAGAGATAAACAAAAACTTACTGTATCTGAGTTGGTAGCATGTTTCAGCTTTGAATCACTCATTGTTAATATATGTCAGGGTTAGTCGACCAGGAGGTGAACATGATGTCTTGAACCACCCGTGCTTTGATGTAAACCGAGACAATAGGTATAACACAATTTCATTTCTCATAGAACTATGATATCTATTTTGTCCATTGTGCCGTGGACTTGCCTGGTTATCATGAGTGAACTTGGAGAATACTCCACTTATATGTCAAAACTATGGTCTCAAGTCATTAAAAGCAATGCTTATCCTACAAACATACATGTAACAACATTGTTTATCATCCTATGAACTGGTAGAGACGTAATTCTCACAGTGCCTTTTTAGATTCCGCTTGATTTAGTTGTCCTTTTGAACCTACATCTTGGGATCTGCAGCCACGTAGGTGGGGTTTCCATCAAACTTCGTCTTAAGTGATAGGCTTTAAACTCATTCCTCTTGATAATTGTACAACTTGATCTCTAGCTAAACCTTTAGTAAATGGATCTGCTAGGTTATCAGCCGATTTGATGTAATCTACCGACGTACACCACTTGAGATCAAGTGCCTAATGGTTTTAAGTTGTCTTCGTATATGACAAGATTTACCATTATTTAGATTATTAGGTTCCCGAGCTATAGCCGATTGACTATCACAATGGATACATATTGATGGCACTGGTTTTTCCAACATCGGGATATCTTCCGAAAAATTACGAAGTCGTTTTGCTTGTTTTGCAACTTTGTCTAAAGCTATGAACTCAGTTTCCATGGTCAATCTGGCTAACAAAGTTTGTTTGGAAAATTTTAAGGACATTGCTGCACCACCAAGTGTAAAGATATATCCACTCTTGGATTTCGAGTTTTTGGAGTTGGATATCCAATTCGCATCACTATATCCTTACAGAACTCCGGGTTCTCTACCATAGTGCAACCCATAATCTTTTGTATAACGTAGGTAGTTTAATACTCTAGTTATAGCTTTCCAATGATTATATCTTCGATTACTAGTGTAGTGACTTGGTATATTTTCTAAGTGCGCCAGGTCGAGTCTAGTACAATTTGTTAAGTACATCATGCTTCTGATCACTCGTGCATATTCTAGCTATGACAACGCTTCACCAGATTTTTTCGTCAAGTGAAGTTGAGAGTTGACAGGAGTTTTTGCACTTTCATTTGAGTAGTTCTTAAACCGCTCAAGGATCTTTTCAGCATAATGAGTTTGGGATAGGATGATTCCTGTAGAATGTCTAGTTATCTTGATTCCTAGAATAACATCCGCTAATCTCATATCTTTCATGTCAAATTTTTCACTAAGTAGATTCTTATTTTGATTGGTCATGTCTTTATTACTACCAATGATAAGCATATCATCAACGTACAAACATAACAAAATATACCAAGATATAGGTTCAAAGTGAAAATTAAATCAAACTAAATCTGCCAAAAGCACTTTTGGTTTTTTTCTTTTTTTTTTTTAAAAACATGATTAAACTACTATAACAATCTAGCTTTTTGGTTAGATTATGAGTAGTGATTTAGTCTTGTTTTTTAATAAAACAAAAAAAACTGTTTAATAATCTTAATTCATTAAATCCGCTTCTGGCTTATCGGTTAAATCATATTGAAAATTCCGATCGATTTTCAAACGATCTTCAAACATTTGAAAACAATTTGCATTGATCTAAAAATGGTTTCAAACGATTTTGATCCATTCGCAACTTTTTTTCAACATTTTCAATATTTCAATCGATCGGAATCAATTTCAAAAAATATTTTCAATCGGTTATTGTGATCGATTTGAAACGGTTCTGCAAACGCGGTATAACGATTTAATGGAAACTTTCAAAAATCAAATGATCTATGTGTTTTATTAAACAGTTATGCGAATGCCTTACGGCAAGTTTCGCAAAACGTTGGAAAAACTAATATAATTCTAGAAACGCTTATTAGGGTTTCTGCAATATATTACATATATATATTTATATAAACGCATATTAGGGTTTCTAAAGAAAAACATATTTCTGATTTGTAAAAGAATAAAAATATTTTTTCAGAATTTATCGGAACATGAAAATTTTTTTTTTATATATCCACAGAAATTTGAGCGAATTCTTGGAATGCTTTTTAAAATAATTTTCCACAGAACGCAATTTTAACGTTTTTCAAAAAATCGATTATATTCCTATCGCATTTGTGTGTTATCCATATTGATTCTATTTTTTTTATATTTGCACAGATTTATTTGAATAATGGCTAACGAAACTATTTACATTGTTGTAGATACCAAATTCCAAGGTGCCAATGATTGGATTAACAAAAGTGAGGTGACGCCCCAGATTGTGAGTGGTCTACCACTTGGTTCATCTGCATCTGATGTCCCGTCATTGCGTACCGCTATAACTGTCGGACTTACGCCGGACAATGCACTGCTTTATGGAGAAGCTACCTTCCGGCTAGGTCGATTTTAAACGCTATCTCGACCATAAGCAAAAGGCTTTGTGGTTGTCAAACTTAATCTCCAGGATACAAATTGAGTCTACCCATCGCATATCAGATCACAATCTCGATCATAATGCAAATGTAGCTGAATACACAAGAAATGGCAAAGTCAAAGTTGTGGTAAATAAAATTGGATCTAGTAAACATGCGTTTACCAAGGTCGCGCCTCCACAAGCTTTAAGACGCAAGTAAACCCAAAGAAATTCTCTGGAAATTGTCATCATTGCAGTAAGAAGGGCCACAAGTCCTCGGAATGTCGTAGTAAGGCGAAAGGGAAAGCTCAAGCCAACCTGACCGGAGCTACCGTATGTGCGGTGGCCAGTGAGGCCAACATGGTTGAGGAAAACCCTAAGGAGTGGTTCTATGATACTCAAGCAACCACTCACATTTGCATCGATCGGAATATGTTCAGTTTTTATCCAAAGAACAAGTCCGAGGAGTAGCCGATGATGGGAAACACGGCGTTTTCCAAGATCGAGGTCACGAAAAAGTGGTGCTGAAACTGACATCTGGACACGAGTTCACTCTCACCACTGTGAATCACGTGCCAGACATGAGGAAGAACCTGATATCCGGGACATTGATGAGCAAGCATGGGTTCGCCATCACTTTGAGTCCAACAAGTTGGTTCTTATGAAGAATGGGGTGTATTTGGGAAACGGGTATGTCAAGGGAGGACTGATTAAAATGAGTGTAATGACAAATCTCAAAAAAAATATTGTTCCTTCTTGTTCCAATTTTGCAATAAATAAAAACTCAGTTACTTATTTGGTTGAGTCTTTTAATTTGTGGCATGAACAGTTAGGAGATGTAAATTATAAATCGATGCAGCGATTAATTAATTTGAACCTGATTCCAAAATACAAAATCAGTAAAGCCAGTTGTGAGATATGCGTTGAGGCAAAACTCACAAAAACTCCATCACATCATGTTGAACAAACTACCGAATCTCTAGCGTTAATACACTGATTTATGTGATTTGAAAAGCATACAAACTAGAGCTGGTAAAAAATATTTTGTACCTTTCATAGATGATTCTACAAAATATTATTACGTATATTTGTTACGTAGTAAGAATGAAGTCCTACAAAATATCAAAGAGTACAAACTCGAAGTTGAAAATCAACTTAAGAAACCTATTAAAATAGTTAGAAGTGATAGAGGAGTCGAATATGATGGACTGGTTAATGCATTTTTCAAGAAAATGGCATTACATCAAACAACAATTCCCTACTCACCAGAATCAAACAAAGTTGCAGAACGAAAAAACCGAACTCTGAAAAAAATGATGAATGCAATGTTGCAAGAATTTGAGTTACCCCAAAATATTTGGAAGCGTTATTCACCACAAATTATATACTCAACAAAATATCACACAAAACCACCGGCAAAATGTTGTATGATTGTGGAAAGGTATTGTACCATCGTACAAATACCTATAATTGTGGGGGTGCCTAGCAAATGTAGCAGTACATCCTCTTAGAAAGGTCACAATAGGACCTAAAAGTGTGGATTACATATTCATAGGATACGAATACAATAGTAGTGCTTATCGGTTTCTACTACATAAATAAGATATACCATATATCCATGTCAATATGATTATGGAATCAAGAAATGCAACATTTTTTAGAACGTGTTTCGTGTAAGGATAAACATCTAAAACGAAAGAGAATGGTGAAATAACCTCAATAAATAAGGCAAGCACATCTGATACTTCAGTAACTAAAGTAG
Source organism: Pugionium dolabratum (assembly GCA_018901945.1). NCBI lineage: Eukaryota > Viridiplantae > Streptophyta > Magnoliopsida > Brassicales > Brassicaceae > Pugionium > Pugionium dolabratum. The sequence continues at coordinate 32,384 of JAEVFF010001659.1, read as the reverse complement.
AAAATGCTGAAGATGAACCTAGACGAAGAAAAAGAGTTCGTAAAGAAAAAATTTTAGTGATGATTTCTTGACGGTCTTTAATTTCTTTTAGAGAATGAGTCGAAAACATTTACTGAAGCCATGTCTACACCTGATGCACCTTCATGGAATGAAGCCGTAAATAGTGAGATCGAATCTATTATGCACAACCACATATAGGAGATAACCAATCCACCACAAGGCTCTAAAACATTAGGGTATAAATGGATTTTCAAAAACAAAATTGAAAACCAATGACTCAATTGAAAAATACAAGGCTAGACTTGTGGTGCAAAAATTCCGACAAAAAGAAGGTTTTGATTTCTTTGACACCTATCTCCCAGTAACAAGGATTACTTCAATAAAAATGCTAATAAGTATTGTAGTGCTAAGGGACTTAGAAATCCATCAAATGGATGTAAAAACTGTTTTTCTAAATGGTGATTTAGAAGAAGAGTTTATGAAACAACCCGAAGGGTTTCTTGTCCCTGGTCAAGAAGACAAAGTGTGTAGACTTGTAAAGTCATTATACAAACTTAAACAAGCTCCTAAACAACGGCATGAAAAATTTGACAATGTAATTATGTGAAATGGTTTTAGCATAAATGAATGGGATAAGTGTATCTACATAAAAAATACACCAATAGGGTATATTTTGTTATGATTGTACGTGGATGATATGCTTATCATTGGTAGCGATAAAGAAATGATCAATCAAACTAAGTGGAAGATAGGAGAACTATGCTTATCATTCCATACGCTGAAAAATCAAAATAAGAATCTGCTTAGTGGGAAATTTGACATGAAATATATGGGATTAGCAGATCTTATTCTGGGAATCAAGATCAATAGACATTTTTAAGAAATCATCCTGTCCCAAATTCATTATGCTGAAAAGATACTTGAGCGGTTCAAAAATTTACTCAAATGGAAGTGCAAAAACTCTTGTCGACCTTCAACTTCACTTGACCAAAAATTCGGATGAAGTGGTGTCACAGTTTGAATATTCACGAGTGATCGGAAGCTTGATGTACTTAGAAAGTTGTACTACACCCGATCTGGCGCACTCAGTAAATGTATTAAGTCGCTATACTAGTAATTTAGGACATAATCATTGGAAAGCTATAACTAGAGTATTAAACTACCTACGTTATACGAAAGATTATGGGTTGCACTATGGTAGAGAACTCGTAGTTTTGGAAGGATATAGTGATGCGAACTTGATATCCAACTCCAAAAACTCGAAATCCACGAGTGGATACATATTTACACTTGGTGGTGGAGCAGTGTCCTGGAAATCTTCCAAACCAACTTTGTTAGCCAGATCAACCATGGAATCTGAGTTGATAGCTTTAGACAAATCTGCAGAAAAAGTAGAATGGCTTCGTAATTTTTTGGAAGATATCTCGATGTGGGAAAAACCAGTACCAGTAGTACGCTTACATTGTGAAAGTCAATCGGCTCAGCTCGGGCATTGAAAAATCTGTATAATGGTAAACCTCTTCATATACATAGATGACATAAAACCATTAGGCACTCGATCTCAATTGGTGTAATCAAGGTAGATTACATCAAATCGACTGATAACCTAGCGGATCTATTTACTAAAGGTTTAGCTCGAGCTCAAGTTGTACAATCATCAAGAGGAATGGACTTAAAGCCTATGACTTAATAGGAAGTTTGATGGAACCTCCAACTACGTGTTAGTATATAATTGAGTTTAGTATGAAATACATTTAATTATTAATTATGTATGTATGTATCAAAAGGTGTTTGTGAAGAGTCGTGACTATACGTGAAGAGTCGTGACTATATGTGAAGAGTCGTGACTTTAGAATAGAGAGTTGTGTCTCTATTATGAAAAGTCATAATGCTTAGTTTACTATATAAGTGTACTTTGTGTTCATCATAATAACATCACAAACTTGTTTTTTTCTCCTTTCTTTTCATTCATCAAATAATAAGAAGCAAGAACAACTTGTTCTGTTTTTTCTTTTTGTGTGTTACTTAAAGAATAAGTAACAAACACCAACATGGTATCAGAGCTCTATTGATTCGAGGGGCAATTCAAGTACAAAGACAAACAAAATTATTGCAAAAATTTCAAGTAAAAAAGAGAGACAATGGAGACACGTCTTATCAAATAATTCCCATATTTGATGGAGAAAACTATGAATTTTGGCGTATCAAAATGAAGAAAATATTAAAAACAAATAAATGGGGGAAGTAGTGGAAAATGGTGTTCCAAACCAACCAAGAGAAGTCACTGAAGAAATATCAATGAAAGATTTGATGGCTTTGCAACTTTTACAAACGGCGGTGTCAGACAAGATATTTTCGCATTTAGCATCATCAACTACTTCTAAAACGGCTTGAGATGCGTTGGAGTCTGAATTTCAAGAAACTTCTCAAGTTTGGTTGATAAAACTTCAATCGTTAAGAAGAGAGTACGAAAATTTAAAAATGAATGACGGTGACAACGTCAAAGTTTTCACAGGAAAATTGATTGATTTGGGAAATCAATTGAGGATCCATGGTAAAGAGAAAACAGACTACCAAATTGTTCAAAAGATTCTCATCTCTCTTCCTGCAAGGTTTGATAGTATTGTGGCCGTAATGGAGCAAACAAAGGATTTGACTACATTGGCCGTGTCGGAGTTGATCAGAACTCTTCAAACGCATGAGAATCGTATTTCTTCACGATTTGAGAGTTCAATTGAAGGAGCATTTCATGCTCAACTAAGAAAGGGAAAAATTGGATTAAAAAAAGAGAATCACAAAGGTTGTGAACGTCAAGTAAAACGAAAAAAGTGGTGTGGTGTTTGTAAGAGAGACAATCACACAGATTTCGGATTGTTGGAAGAAACAGAACAAAGGTGTTCGACAAAACAATTCAAGGAATAAGGGAGAATGTTACAACTGCAGAAAAGTTGGACATTTCTCGAGGGATGGCCGTTCAAAGAAATATGAACGAGCACAAATGAGTCTTGAAGATAAAAACGAAAAAGATGAAGTTCACATGTTATTTAGTGCAAGTGAATAAACTTCAACAATGATAGGAGAAGAAGTATGGTTGGTAGACAGCGGCTGCACCAATCACATGACGAAGGAAGAAAAATACTTCACAAAATTGGATAGAAGTATTATTGTTCCAATCAAAGTTGGAAACGGAGAAGTCGTAATGACAGCCGGAAAAGGAGATATTGTTGTTATGACAAAAAAAGGGAAACAAGTCATCAAAGATGTATTTCTTGTGCCCGGATTGGAGAAAAATCTACTAAGTGTTCCACAAATTATATCTCATGGATATTGCGTTATGTTTGAAGAAAAGCAATGTGTAATCTTACATCCTAAAAAGAAAAAGATTATGGAGATTAACATGGTTAACAAGAGCTTTCCAATAAAATGGAACTCTTCTCAAGAAAGTGCCATGGTTGCTCGTGAAGAAAGAGAAATGGAGTTATGGCATAGAAGATTTGGTCATGTGGGTAATTCAAGACTACAACAAATGCAAAATAAGAAGATGGTGAATGGTTTACCAAAATTTCAAGTGAACCAAGAAGTGTGTGGAGCATGTAAGCGTGGAAAGCAAACAAGAGATGCCTTTCCAAAAGAATCTCTAACAAAGACAAAGGAGAAATTAGAGATTGTTCACACTGATGATTGTGGACCGATGCAAACCAAGTCACTTAACAGAAGCCGATACTTCTTATTGTTCGTTGATGATTTTACTCATATGTCTTGGATATACTTTCTTAAGCACAAGTATGAAGTATTTGTGATGTTTAAGAAGTATAAAGCCTTGGTGGAGACTCAATCGGGAAACAAGATAAAAATGCTTCGATCCGATGGTGGTGGTGAATTTACGTCTAGTGAATTCAATGAATTTTGTCATGAATGGGGAATTAAGAGACAAGTAACAGTTCCATATTCACCTCAACAAAACGGTGTTGCGGAGCGTAAGAATCGGTCTCTAGTGGAGATGGCACGAACCATGATCATTGATCAAGGTCTTCCTCACAAGTTTTGGGCTGAGGCAGTGAACACATCGGCATACTTACAAAATCGTTTACCTTCCAAAGCCATAGAGGATGATATCACGCCGATTGAGAAGTGGAGTGGCTATAAACCTACAGTTGGACATCTAAAGATTTTTGGAAGTCTATGCTTTGTTCATGTGCCAAAAGAAAAGAGAAGTAAATTAGATGAAAGGGCAAGACGAGGAATCTTCATTGGTTATAGTAGCCAATCGAAAGGATATAGAATTCTCATTCTAGATAATGAGAAGGTTGAGATATCTAGAGATGTAACCTTTGAAGAAAGAAAGAAATAGGATTGGGAAAGACAAGTACAAGTAAAAAAGATTTTTTGTCTTCCTTTGAATATTCTTCAAGATCAAGGAGATCAGGTCCAAATCTCTCCAATCCTGATTATAATAGTAATGAAGAAGAGACTTCAGAGCCACCAAAGAAATACAAGTCCATGAATGAAATCATGCAAATAGCACCAAGAGTGGAGTTTGAAGAAATGGCTCAAATAATAGAAGGTTGTCTTCTCGCGCATGAAGAACCACAAACTTACAATGAAGCTTGTGGTAGTAAAGAGTGAAGAGAGGCCATGAATGAAGAAATTGAAATGATTGAAAAGAACAAGACATGGAAACTAGTTGACAAGCCAGAGAAAAAAATGTAATAAGCGTGAAGGGGATCTATAAGATCAAACGAATGTAAGGGGAAATCCGATTAAACACAAGGCGAGGCAAGTTGCTAGTGGTTTTTCCCAAGAATATGGATTTGATTATCTTGATACATTTGCACCCGTTTCAAGACATGATACAATTCAAGCCATTCTTGCTTTTTCCGTACAAATGAAGTGGAAACTTTATCAAATGGATGTGAAGTCGGCATTTCTCAACGGAGAACTTGTAGAAGAGATCTATATTGCACAACCACCCAGATTTATAGTCGAAGGAGAAGAAGACAAAGTACTAAAACTCCGAAAAGCATTATACGGCTTAAGGCTTGGTATGAAAAAATTGATTCATATTTTCTACAAAATGGCTTTCAAAGGAGTATGAATGATGCAGCTCTATTTGTAATGAAGAAAGCAAAAGACATTTTGATAATGAGCTTGTACGTGGACGACATCATCATCACCGGTAACAATGCTCAACTTATTGAAAAATTCAAGAAAGTTATAAAGTTGGAGTTTGAGATGACAGATTTGGGGTTGTTAAATTATTTCCTTGGAATGGAAATAATTCAAGATGATCGTGGAATTTTTCTATCACAAGAAAAATATGCATTCAAAATCATTGAAAATTTTGGCATGAAAGAGAGCAAGAGTGTAAGTACCTCACTTATACCACATGGCAAGAAGATTGAGAATGATGAAGAATATAGTGAACCAACAAAATTCTGAAGCATTATTGGTGGTTTATTGTATTTATGTGCATCAAGACCAGATTTGATGTTTGCAAGCTCTTATCTCTTGAGGTACATGTCTACCCCACTCATGAAGCACTACCAAGAAGCCAAAATAGTGTTAAGGTATGTGAAAGGTACATCACATTTTGGAGTTCAATTCAGTAGTATCAACGATCCGAAGTTATGCGGTTACTCGGACAGTGATTGGGGTGGTTCTAATGAAGATAAAAAGAGTACATCTGGTTACGTGTTTACTCTTGGATCTGGGGTGTTCTGTTGGCAGTCAAGTAAGAAAAAAACAGTGGCTCAATCAACCGCAGAAGCAGAATACATTGCAGTATGTGCAACAGCAAATCAAGCTATTTGGTTACAAAGACTTATGGGAGAAATTGGCTTTGATTCTCAAGATCGTGTTCTTATTTTCTGTGATAACAAATCTGCAATTGCAATTGGGAAGAATCCAGTGCAACATCGAAGAACAAAGCACATTGAGAACAAATATCATTTCGTTCGAGAGGCGGAACATAAAGGACTTATTCAACTCAAGTATTGTGCAGGAGAAGTTCAACTTGCAGACTTGCTTACGAAAGCACTTGTTGTCTCAAGGTTTGAAGAACTAAGGAGAAAGCTTGGAGTAAGACCGAAACTCAATTAAGAGGGAATGTTAGTATATAATTGAGTTTAGTATAAAATACATTTAATTATTAATTATGTATGTATGTATCAAAAGGTGTTTGTGAAGAGTCGTGACTATACGTAAAGAATCGTGACTATATGTGAAGAGTCGTGACTTTAGAATAGAGAGTTGTGTCTCTATTATGAAAAGTCATAATGTTTAGTTTACTATATAAGTGTACTTTGTGTTCATCATAATAACATCACAAACTTGTTTTTTTTCTCCTTTCTTTTCATTCATCAAATAATAAGAAGCAAGAACAACTTGTTCTCTTTTTTCTTTTTGTGTGTTACTTACAGAATAAGTAACAAACACCAACACTACGTGACTAGAGATCCCAAGATGTAGGTTGTAAGGGATAACTAAGTCAAGCAAAATCTAAAAGAGCATTGTGAGACCTATGTCTCTGCCCAGTTCCTATGATGATAAATAGTGTTGTTACTTGTATGTGTGTAAGATAAGCATTGCTTTTAATTATTTGAGGTCATAGCTTTAACATATAAGTGGAGTATTTTAGGATGATCTTTAAAACAAAACTAATGACGAATCACCTTATGAGTGTGAAATGGGGCTGTTTCTAGGAGAATGAAGGAAAGGCTATATTTTCCAATTTCACTCATGATTAACCAGGCAAGTCCACGGCCAAAATAAACACAATAGAGAACCTAGTTCTATGAAAAAAGAAAATATGTTATAGTTATTGCCTCGGTTTACATAAAAGCTCAGGGGTTCAAGAAATCATGTTCACCTTCTGGTCGAGTAAATCCAATAGCTATTAACAATGATTGATTCAAAGCAGAAAAATACTACTAACTCATATACAATGGATTTTTTGTTTGTACTCTCGAAATTTCTTCTGTCTAGTCTATAAAATACATCTAGTCAGTAGAGTTCATCGAGTCAGTTGAGTCAGCATGTGTATAGAATCATTTATATTTATGTGGGGGATTGTTAGAACTCGGATTTAAAGAAGTGGCTTTCGATCACTTTCCGAAGAGTTTTCTAGCAAATACATTAAAACCGAAGTTCTTTTGAATGAGAAAAGAGTGTCTAAAGTGGGTTGCTTGATAAGAATAAAATGAACAAATGTAATTTGTCCCATATTAGAAGTTAGAGGTGAAATCTCTTTTGTATATCAAGCGGAAAATCAATAACAAAACTCAAAACTTTGGATGCACTTTGGTGTATTAGTGGAAGTAGATAACCGAAATCGAGTTTCGAGTTTTCAGAATTTAGCAAATGTACCAATGGTCGGTACAATTATTATTGTGGTTTAGTTCAAACCCCATTTGTTATTTGTTGACTAAGTCAAATAGTCAATATGTGCTTAATTGAGTTAAGTTACAATTTACAACCAAATTAATTTGGTTTATTATTTTGTAACATAAAAATCATAATGATTTTTTAATGGATAATCAATGCTCATTAAAATGGAGTAACCTCTTTATAAGATTATATGGTGAGCACTAAGAAAATAAAGGAAGAAGAAAAGTCTTTGGTTTTCTCATTTTAAGAATGTAAATAACATACACATAAAAAATTCTCTCACATGTTGAGTCTAAGAGTACAACATAGGAAAACGTTTGTTAAATTTTTATTTTGGATTATGCAAAACAGAATAGTTGCAGTCGAATACTCGAATTCGGAACGCCATGCAACCGTCACACTACAGAGCATTTTCAGAATTAAGGAAAGAGCGTCTCACCTTTGTAAATCCGTCTTTTCTAAATTCTTGTATCGGTATTTTATATTTTATTATACATAATTTTATTCAAAATTATTCAGTTGGCCAAATTGTAGAAATCGCATTCTTACAATTTTCACAATTAAGATTGTAAGCACGCGATTTCTATAATTCGGGCGACTGAATAATTGTGTATAAAATTACATATAATAAAATATATTTACCACTGCAAGAATCAAAAAAAGAGGGATTTGCAGAGCCGAGGCGCTCTTTCTTTAATTCTTAAAATGCCCTGTAGTGTGACGGTTGCATGGCATTCCGAATCACAGGATACAACTGCAACTATTCTGTCTTGCACAACCCAAGAATAGAATCTAACGAATGCTTTTCTATGTTGCACTCTCACACTCAACATATGAGGGATTTTTATGTGTATTTTTTACACTTTTAGAATGAGAAAACCAATGAGTTTTCTTCTTTCTTCTTTCATTTTTCTTAATACTCACCATATGAGCTAAGAGGTTACACCATTTTTTATGAGAATTGATTCTCCACTAAAAATCATTATGATTTTTATGTTACAAAACAATAAAAAAATTAATTTGGTTGTAATGTAACTTAACTCAATTAAGGAGACATTGACTATTTGATTTAGTCAACAAATAACAAATAGAGTTTGAACAAAACCACAATAATAATTGTACCGATCATTGATCCATTTGTTAAATTCCAAAAACTCAAAACTCAAGTTCGGTTATCTCTTTCTACTAATACACCAAATTGTATTCAAAATTTTGAGTTTTGTTATAGTTTATCCGCTTGATATGCAAGAGAGATTTCACCTCTAACTTCTAATGTGAGATAAATTACATTTGTTCATTGCATATATATCAAAAACCCCACTTTAGACATTTATTTCTCATTCAAACGAACTTCGGTTTTAATGTCTTCGATAGAAAACTAAACAGAAAGTGATCGACAACACTTTCGTAAAACCGAGTTCCAACACTGTTTGGAAAGACGATCTATTTTTCAATCAAAACTATCGTATAACATCAAATGTCCATCACACTAAGATCACAATCGATTTTTCAATGAGTTAATAATTTGAAACCTATTTCTCTCCTGGATAAAAGTTCGAAACCGATTTTTTCTTGATTTAAAAGTTTGGAATGTAAACACACATATACATTGAGAGATACATTAGTCATGTCAACCGTCAAAACTCAGATCGGTAGGTAAATAGGTTTTTAAATTTTATCTTATGTAGAAATAAGTCTTTTACTTCATGGAAAAATATAGGGGCATTTGCAAAATTGACCTAAAATTTGTCTTCAATTGCAAGTTTGACAATTAAAATTTTTTTTTGCAAAACTATCTTTCTATCTCTATTTTATCCTTCAACAATAACTTTATTTACAACTTTGTCATTAACTTAAAAAAAACAAAAACAACACAAAGACCATTATGAACAAATTTTTCAAAAATATTACAAAAATGCCATTTTTTTCAATGCATACAACCATCATTATCGTGGTTGTTGGGAGAAAAACATTTTATTCCTATCAAAGCAGACTTCTCGGAGAAGTCTGCGACGTTTATTCCGATCAAAGCAGACTTCTCGGAGAAGTCTACTTTGATAGGAATAAAAATTGCTTTGGAGAGAAAAACATTTTATTCCTATCAAAGCAGACTTCTCGGAGAAGTCNAACTAAAAATCCCATCAATTCTCTAATCTCTCTCCAGCAATTCTCTAATGGTTTTTACATACGTTGGTAAAGAGATGACCCGTTTAAAGCTACAAAACATAGTAAAAGAAGAGATTATTGAACAAAGAACAAGGATAACAAGAAAAATGAGGACTAGTAGATAAAATACATTGTATGAGCACATGATTTGAACAATACCTTGTGAGTCTGTACATCTGATTCAGTAAAATCTTTGACGAAGAAAGGGAAGATGCTTTACCTAAAAAAAGTTTTACAACTCGTGGTATACTTGGACGGAAGCAAACTCGGGAGCATAGATGTGTTGTGATTTTGACACATTTTAACCATTGTTTGCAGGTAGTGTTTATTCTTTATCGATTTTAGTCTTTTATGAGTCTTTACAGATTTTAAGTCATAGTAGACGAGAACATGCAATTTTGGAGAAATTAGAATTCATAATCGAGTTGAAGCATCTGAAGTTTGATACTCTTTGAAAGTTTCCCATTGTTGGATCAAGCTCAAACTTTATCACAAGATATATGAACTATTAGCTTACCGTTGCAAGTGATTTAAAGTCAATCCAACAGTTTAATCAAAAGTTATACCAAATTTCATAAAAACAGACGAATGTTGTTCCGTGGAAAATGGTTTGGGAACAAATTTGGTTCAATCGGATCCTAATTTGACATAATTTGACTTTATAACTATTTAAACGTTTTTCAGGCATTGTAGGGCTAGGATATATTTTCCTTACTTGTACTTCGTCTTTGGCACTTGTAACCACTTTTGGAGAATAAATCTTGATCTCACACCTTATTGAGAAGATTTCTAAACTTTTTTTACACTTAATTATGCAATTTTTATTATGATTATGATTTGTTCATCGTTATTCATGTATAGGTTTTAGTATTTTCAAAGGGATTTCACGAATCACTAGATTAGGGTGCTCGAATTAGGGATTTTCACATGGATCTTCATTTAGGTTGTTTTTATTGATTAGTCTAACCTAATCAATTAGACTATAATATTAGGATTAATCGAACACATCAAAAGTGTTGTTAAGTTTATTGAAAAAACCCTAGATGAGCAAATTGTCTTTAACCAACGAAAATTGATGTTAAGGGAATTTGTGAACATATTAGAACTTTCCTTGACTTTCTTTATCTTTTTTGAATCTTCTAAAGCAATCAACATGTCATCCACATACGAAATAGATAAACTGCCTGTTTGGTTTGTACATTTCTCATGTACAGCACGAATTCAGTTTGCTTCTCGTGAATTTCTGATTCTTCATGAAGTTATCAAGCTTCAGATTCCATTGTCTAGGAGATTTTTTCAGGACATAAATCGACTTCTTTAACAAAATCGACTTCTTTAACAAACATACTTTGTTTTCATCTCCTCTTTTGATGAATCCTTCTAGTTGTTGCATGAGAATTCTTTCTTCCAATTCTCTATGTAAGAACGCAGTTTTGACATCCATTTTTTCCAACTCGTAGTCTCTGTTTGCTACCAACGATAGGATTAATCGAATTGAGAAATGTTTCACAACTAGTGAATACACTTCATTGTAATCGATTTCTTCCTTTTGCGAAAAACTTTTGGCTACTAACCTCGCCTTGTACTTCTGTTTTTCTTTGCTTAGAATTCTTGGTTTCAACTTCAAGACTCATTTGCAACCAATTGTTTTTGCAGCTTTTGTTTGTCAATAAGGGTACATGTCTGGTTTTTCAATAATGAATCCATCTCATCTTGAGTTGTGGCTATACAATACCTCATGTTCTTTCCCATCATGGCTTCTTCAAAGGTTTTTGGTTCTTATGGATTTATCTCCTCGGCTGCCACTAAAGCATATGCCACAAAATCTGTGTCATCTTGAAGGAGGTCGAATACTCCTTCTTACTTGATCTCTTGCTAGCATATAATGACTCATATCTGGTCCTGCTTCTAGATTGATTTTTGGTTCATCATCTTTTGAATCATTAGACTCTTCAGATAAGCTGTCTCCACCTTGAACATTTGACCCTTCTGTGCCATAAGGAGTTGGTCCTTGTATCAAATCATCTCTGAAAGACATCCTTTTCTTGTCCTTATCTTTGCTTTTGACTCTCTTATCTTTGGATCTGAGAGTATCTTTAAATACTTCCTCTTCATTAAAGATGATGTTGCTGCTTATAGTACACCTCCTTTCATCTGGTACCAAACCCGATATCTTTCTACTTCAAAAGGATATCCCATGAAAAAACCTTGACTGCTCTCGGGCTGGTTTTTTTCTTGGGTTACGTGAACAAAGGCTGAGCTCCTGAATCTCCTCAGGTGCGATTGTTCAAGCTTTGATTCTGTCCACATATCTTTTAGTAGTTTAAAGTTTAGAGAAGAGTTTGGTGACCTGTTTATCACATAAACAGCAGTTGATGGTGCTTTTTCCCAAAACTCTTGTCCAAATCCAGTTTCAGCTCACTCTTTCTGATTCTCCATTTTGTTGTGGAGTATATGTGTAGGTTCTGTGTCGATTGATTCCTGATTCTCGACACAACCATTTGCTGATTATAGAACTCCAGTCCATTGTCAGTTTTCCAACACTTGATTTTTCTTCCTATATGGTTTTCCACTACTGTTTTCTAGTCTTTGAAATTTTGAAAAATCTTCTCCTCCGATTTCAAAAAGTAGATCCCCACTTTTTTTGAAAAATCATCAATGAAAGTAACAAAGTACTTGCAATTATCTAGATTTTCTGGTATTGGTGGTGAACCCCATAAGTCTGAGTGTACGTATTCCAGAACTCCTTTGGAAGTATGCTTTCTTAATGGGAAATTTTGTTTGTGAGACTTTCCGATTACACAACTTTCATAGAATTCTAATTTGTCAACCTGATTCTTTGACAAATAACCTTCCTGTACTAGCACATTCATGGTCTTCAGACTCATATGATCCAATCTTGAGTGCCATATTCTTGTCATATCAGGTTCAGCTCTTGGAATGTTGACTTCGCCTTTGATAACGATTCTTTGAAGATAGTAGATACCGTTTTGGTACTTTCTTGAAAGTACATTCTGATTTCTTTGTAAAAGTTAATCATGAAGTCTTCCCTTTGATTTTTGTAGCCTGCCTTTTCTAGCATCCTGAAAGATATTAGAATTCGTCCCATCTCCGGCATATATCTAACACCTGTTAGGATCACCACATATCCATCCAGATTTTAAATCTTGATCTTTTCTACTCCTTTTATATTGCTGTGAGTGTTGTTTGCCATTAGAACTTTGTCACCCTCAAATTATTCTAAGTTGTACAACACCTCCTTGTTTGGAGTTATATGAAACGAGCAGCCTGAGTCCATGACCTATTCCTCCTTTGACTCTAGTGTACTAACTGCTAGTATCATGGGCTGTTTGGGCTCGGTTGCCATGTTTGCAATTCAGATACTCGTTTTTACCTCTCAGGAAAATTCCTCTTTCAGTATCCTTCCTTCCCACATATAAAGCTTCCCTTTGACTGTTTTGAGTACCTTGGTCTAGACTTTGACTTTGCTTTGCTTTTAGATCTTCCTATCCAGTTGTTGCTGCTTCCTTTCTCAAATATGTTGTTTGGTCTTCCCCTTGATTCCACGAATAGTCCTTCACTTTGAGATTTAGAAATTTTCCCACTTTCTAGTAGCTCTCTTTCTTTAGACTTGGTTGTCGCTGTGACTTCATTCAACCTTAGAGTATCTCTTTCGTGCATAAGTGTCTCTTTGAGTTGATCATACTTGCTGGACAGGGAGCTCAGAAGAAGAATGGTTTGTAATTCTTCTGAAATTTTTACTCCTATGTTGTTTATGTCGGTCACTAGCTTTAGGAAGTCGTCTATGTTTGTGTCGATTTTTTTAGATTCATCTATCTTAACGTATAAAGCTTAAGCTGCAAGTAGATTCGATTTGGCAAGGAGGTCTCTATGTAGAGTTTGTTTAGAGTTTTCAACATTGCTTCTGTTGTTTCACAGTTTTAGAATTTTCTCAACACTTGGTTGTCGACGTTTATTACGATAAGATCCTTTTTTGATTTTTCAAACTTTTCAGGATCTATTTCTGATGTAATTGTATCGTATCTAACTCCTCTTTTGTTTTGTAATCTCGCTTGAGGGTTTCATCCGTGAGAATGTCCTTCAGACCAAGGACACATAGATGAGCCATCATTCTGACTTTCCATAGGGAGAAGTCTCATGTCCCATCAAATCTGTCCATCTCAATTCTAGAATTTTCCTTTGTGCGATCAGGCCGCTGAATCACCTTAATGATCCTGCTATTCAGATCACCTGGAAGCTCCAATACCAATTGTGAGGTATAGTTATGACTTTCGACACACAATTTTGGATCCGAGTTCTCTTACCGTACCTCTAGGAAGAAAGACTTTTATTAAAGAAAAGTTTACAAAGAGTAAAAGCAGTAATATTCACTAAAAAGCTCTCTTCTCTAAACTCTCTCTCACACACATGTTTTTCTGTTACAGGATAAATGTCTTCAACCTTGGAGAAGGATATTTATACATTTCTGAATCATCGGCTGCTGAGGAGATGCCTTAGGGTTTTCCCTTCTTAAATTTGGGCGCACAGTTATTCATGTCTAAATAGATCTCTAATTAGGTTTTATGATTTCCAAAGGAATTTCGTGAATCACTAGATTAGGATGTTTGAATTATGAAGTTTTACCTGGATCTTCATTTTAGGTTGTTATTATTGCTTAGTTTAACCTGATCAATTAGACTACAATATTAGGATTAATAGAATGCATCAAAAGTGTTCTTAGGTTTCCTGAGAAAAATCTAGATGAGCAAATTATCTTTAACCAATGACAGTTGATGTTAAGGTAATTTGTGAAGATATATAACTTCAACAATAATGTGTGTTTAGAAATTTAAGTTCAAACGACAGTTTAAAATGATAGATTATTAGACATACTAGTTTAGTGCAAGAAACAGTTGCTTGGCTAGATAGTCGTATTCTAAGTTCTAAACGACACATAATCATATCCCCAATAAAAATCCAATTATTGGTACTGATTCCTTGCGAAATTTCCTAAACCTAGCAGTTTTCATATTATAAGTATACATCAATAGAAATTATTGATATTTACATTATTTATCTATAAAACTCTTATATTTTTCTTTTTTAGCAAAATTGTCATACTAAAAATTATAGTGTAACTATTAGTGTTTATGTATCAAGCAGTGATATAACGACTATTACAATTTGTGTCTCTATTAGAAGATTTTTTAGATGCATTCTCAAGTTCACCTAAAACAATCTTGAATAAGCTCAAACGTCATTGACTTGTTACACTAACCTCACACGTTCACAAGATTACAACACAATTTTGGAACTCCCCACCGAAACCCTTTTACCTATTTAGTTTTCCTTTCTCTGAAAAAAACCAAAACATTTGAATAAAAATTTTTTTTCTCGTGAGTGTTGAATTGCCACAATACTTATTCTTCTTATTTAACCTTTAAACATCGAGCATAACACTAGGAACAATTTCCTTTTTAGTGAAATACTCATATCTCCTTTTAATCTAAGGTTTCTTTATTCTTTATAAAAAAATAAGAAACTTTCTTAATACCGACTTCATTCCTTTTTATGGTACTTCTCTGCTTAGACTAGACCTCATGGATCCTCTTGGATTGTTTATGCTGAGCTCCATCTCCTTGCTTTAACTCTTCGTCATTAGACATTTATGCATATTGTCTTGTACTACTTCTTGACTAGTACAACGATATTTCCAAACAATTGCATTTTCAATCTCCATCTTTTTGACATTTTGTGTCTCACAAGCACATGGGCAATAAATTCGTACAAAACATAGTGAAAACACAATGTAACGGAAGTTTTAAGACCATATTTAAACCACAAAAGTCAAAGTCTTTTTAGTGTGATTACATAACTCCTGAAACATTGTTTTGGAGATGATCATGTTCCCAAATTTTTTTTTAACAATTTCTCCCCTCCCCTTCCACAATTCCTGCCATCTTAGTTCACGAAACTATTACAAAAGGTGATTTTTAACAATAATATCACTCGTCCTCAATGAAAAGACACATGTTCTAAATCATTCTGAATCATAGCCAAGATCATGGTCATTCTCTCCCCCTACTTGTTGGCACACAAGTTAAAAATAAATGAATTAGTAAAAAGGACAAGAACTGAGATACGAGACCATACCTGCGAGAGACTGACAAAGTTGTTGAACAACATTCGTGAGAGTACTTAATGCAGCTGCAAGGCTCACAATCGAGTCACAGGCTGCGGCAAGGTGGACAGAACCAGAAGGAATACGAACAAAGCCCATATTAATGACCTGAGATGCGCTGCAAGAGGGCTTAGAAGTAGTAGGAGCCGCGGGCTTGCGATTGGACTTGGTGGTGGGTTGCGGGGGGATGGAAACACGCTTGAAAAACTGTTCTTCATTTTGAGCATCCTTCTTGTACAACGTGGGAGGAATTGGTGTTTTCGCAGCAAATAGTTTGACAGGATGTTGCTTTTGGAGAAGCCCAAAGATGAGGCGAGGAAACAACAGCCAACGAGAATCATTCTTCTGAAATCATCAAAGATGCATAACTTGTTTGTAGACAAGCAGGCCAAAGTCTATACGAATTCCGTGGACCAATTTAAAAATCAAATGAGCAAGATCCGAAGATAAGTGATCTTGTGAGATGAGCGAATCCAGTTATACGCTGTAAAAAGAACAAGGGCAGCAAATTTGGGCGGCAAATCCGTTGTGCTTAATCCTGCCCATTATTGCTTCGCACCCTGTCAAAAGATTAGCCATGGCATCTGGACTGACTGAGTCAGCAAATGTATCAGTCTGAATCTCGTTATCAGAGAAAAAAGCCTCAAAATTAAAAAAGGAGTTGCTTTTCTGAGGCAAGAACTAATACATATGTCCACGAAAAAAGACGTTAACACCAATTTCAGAGTGAGGACACGGACCAGAGGGCAGATTAGCATAGAACTCCAGAATAACTTCTTTCACATAATCGGATAATCTAGTCACAATGGGTTTCATATGCCCATTATCAATGACAGCTAAGTAACCCCAAGTATCGTCCTTATCAAATTCAACTAAACGTTCAAAAATGATTCCTCGAGAGGAGTAGGAATCATACCGAGTTCGAGCAAGAGTAGAGTGAAAATTGCTTCGACCGAATGGGCAGTGAAGAAGATGAGATAAGTGAAGAGGCAAAAAGCCCTGAAGCAAACCGAAGACACCGATATGGGGGTGCTATTCCGAGATGGTGCAACCATTACCACTTTCGAGTAGCTCTATCGGATTGCTGCTGAACCAAGACACGGGTAGGAGACTTACTGTGAGGGGAATCAGCACTGGGAGCCAAAGACCTAGACCAAAGAGGAGACCTATCCGACCTAGTTGCAGAGTACGGATAGGCGCTTTGTGATGGAGTCGCCGAATAAACTCCATCAGCAGCATTGCTCGATGTCGTGCCAACAGAGACGGCAGCCGAAGTGGTATCTACCTCACCACCGAGAGGTAAATGAGGATCAATCGCTCGCAAAGGGGGAGGAGACCCCTCAACCAGACCTCGTGGAGAGGAACACACCATGGTGGAGGTTGCTTGTTTATTTTTAGGAGTTATGCACATGAAATCTATGGCCGAGGTAGGGTTACAACGTTTTCGGTGTTGAAGATGAAGAAAGAAGGAAGAGAAACCGATTTCCCTCCCTTTTGTATCTGATTATTAATTTTTTATAAAATAAAAAATTCAAACAAGGATACCTGACTAACATCATTAGGTCACTACAACACTCAATAAAACAGATTACTAGTACAACTCAAAAGCTCAACGAAAAGCAACCACATAGAATGAGATGATGGAAACGCAAAGGGTGAACATTATCAAAGAGCAAACTGGTGAAAATTGGAAATAGTTAAAAAGAACAACACACCAAAAAACAATGATATAACAAAATATGACCCTAAATGTCTTACTACGAGAATCAGAAAACATACTCTGGTTTGCCTGATTTACTATGTCTCGTTGTCACAGCTACATGAATAGCTTTCACACTATCATGTCATTATCATACATTGAGTCAGTTTTTAACATTTATCCATGGATGAGGGTGATTATAAAGTGAGAGGCACGAATAGGGTACCGTGTTTCTCCGATTAGCTTTTTACTATTTAGCTTTGTGATATTATTTGTCTGTCTTTTTCCTCACTGTATTTTCTTTTTTCTTTTTTCTTTTTTTGTATAATTTGTTGAGTCAAACAACAAGGGAGACAACTCCATCATTTGACTTCTCACGAGGAGCACATAGAACATCCCTCCGTGGAACATGTATTGAGGATCAGGAACGCCGACATGATAGGTAGCTCTTTTCCACTAACACCAGTGACTCCAAATGAAATCAAAACTTCATATGCTCTTTGAATCAACACATGCAACAGTACTACATGCTTCATAGTAGAGTCATAATCCACAAACACCAATTGCATTTCGTAATGTAACAAAACGAGTAAAATCTAATTGTTTTGTAAATAGTTCAGCCAGTTGCACATCAGTGACAATATGTTCAACCAGTTGCAAATCAGTGACAATATATTCAACCACTACCTGTTTCTCCTCCACAAGTTCTCGGATAAAGTGGTGCCGAATGTTGATATGCTTTTTTCAAGAGTGATGTACTACATTTTTTGAAATATTGATGGCATTTTTGTTGTCGCGGTGAACTAAGATAGGGCTAGAAGCAATTTTGTAATCAGCTAACATTTGTTTCATCCATAGGAGTTGAAAGCAGCAACTTCCCATGGCAATATAATCTACTTCTACTGTGAACATTGACACATAATTCTGTTTTTTGCTCATCCAATAAATTAGATTGTTTCCAAGAAAGAAACAACCTCTACTAGTACTCTTTCTGTCATCCACACTTCCTTCCCATTGAACATCATAATATCCAACCAAAATTTTTTTCGACCCTTTTGAATACCAAATACCAAGGTTGACAGCTCCCTTGACATATTTGATGATTCTCTTGACAGCCTCTAAGTGTGACTGCTTTGGCGTCGCTTGATATCTTGCACATATGTCAACACTTAAGCACAAATCTGACCTGCTTGCAGTAAGGTACAGAAGACTACAAATCATGACTCTATATAATTTTGAATCAATATCCTTTCCCTCAACATCACTTGATAATTTGAGTGTGGTACTCATAGGAGCGTTAGCTTCTTTGTAGTGGTCAAGTTTGAACCACAGTAGAAAATTCTTGGCATATGTACTTTGAGAGAGGAATATACATGTTTATGTATGTGTTATCCAATCCAAGAAAATATTTCAATTCACCAACCATATTCATTTCAAACTCTTGAGACATACTGTGCACAAAGTGATCCACAACTGTTGAGATGTACTTCCAAAGATGATGTCATCAACGTAAATCTGCACCATCATGATGAACTTGTTATATTCTAGGATAAAAAAATTCTTGTCAGCACTTCGTTTTGCATACCTCTGAGTAGTTAAGAAGTAAGTCAATCGCTCATACCAAGCGCGCGGAGGTTGCTTCAGGCCATATATGGCCTTGTTCAGTTTGTACACGTGATTTAGCTTCATTGGATCTTCGAACCTTGTAGGTTGTACGACATAAACTTTGTGTTGGAGTATCCCGTTTAAGAAAGTACTCTTGACATCTATTTGATATACTGTGAAGTTCATTATACACGCCATACCTAGAAACAACATGATATACTCAAAAGGAGCTTCTGGTGCAAATGTTTCTTCAAAGTCAACTCCTTCAATCTGGAAATAGCCTTGAGCTACAAGTCTAGCCTTGTTGCGTACAAGAGTCCCACTCTCATCAATCTTGTTTATGAAGATCCATTTTGTTTCCACAACATTTACTCGTTCAGGTCGGGAATCAGCACCCAGACATCATTTCTCACAAATTGTTCTAACTCTTCTTATTGCAATAACCCATAATTCATCTTTCAGTGCCTGAACATGAGTTTTAGGTTCAAGAACAAAGACAAAGCTGGCAAATTGTACCATTTCTCTGAATTTGATTTTAATACCATATTTTCTTCTTCCTTCCATCACATTACCGATTATATTAGACGAGGAATGATTTCGATGAACTTGTTGAGTTAGATCATGTTATGATGCATATTGGTATGAGCTACTATGTTCCTCTAAACCACTTAGCTCGGTAGTTGCAGTGACTTCGTCCTTGTCGTTTAGCTCTGATTGATCTCATTCACTGTTAGAAATACCTCCATCCCATTTCATGAGAGGCTGATCATCAAACACCACGTTAATAAATTCCATAATCACATCAGACCGTATGTTATAGACTCTCAATGTTGAGCTACTTTCTGAGTAACCCAGAAACATCCATATGACACTTTTAGAATCAAATTTCCCTAGATGATCTTTGTCATTCATGATGTAGCACTTGCATCCAAAAACATGAAAATAACTTAAGTTACGTGTTTTCCCTTCTATAACTCATAAAGTGTCTTTGTTGTTCTGTTTCAGACATATAACCTATTAATTATGTAATACACAATATTTAATGCTTTGGCCAAAAATTTAACAGGAACATTGTTACTGTGTATCATGGCTCAAGCCATCTCCTGAAGGGTTCCACTTTTCTTTCCACCACTCCATTCTGTTGAGGAGTTATTGGAGCAGAAAATTGATGTGCTATCCCATGGTTTTCACAAAACACCTTCAGAGTATCATTTTGGAATTATCCTCCATGGTCACTGCAAACTCTTTTGATGCTTCCCTTTTCGTTAATGAGCTGGAGTGTCCATATCCTAAAAACTGTCTGTTGTTTCTGATTTTTCATCAATGAAGCAAACACATCAGAATCTAGAATAACCATCCACAAGCACAAATACATATTTTTTGCCACCCAAGCTTTCAATTTGCATTGGTCTCATCAAATCTATGTGAACCAACTCCAACACGACTTTTGAACGTCATAGACCTTCTTATGTTGGACTTTGACTTGTTTTCCTTTGTTTCATAGTCCACAAATCATATGTTCTTCTCCCTTGATTCTAGGTATTCTTTGTACCATCTCTTTTTTAACAAGTGTGGTTAAACTTCAAACACTTATATGCCCTAGTCGTTGATGCAATACGTGAAGATCATCCCTCTCACTGAAGCATTTGATTGAATTTTTCCAGACATAGCAGTTATTCCCTGATCTAGCTTCTTTCAAGGAGCCTTTTCCATTCTCATTGACTGCCCCACACTCTGTACTAGTGAAAGCTAATGTGAGTCCTTCATCACAGAGCTGGCTAACATTGAGTAGGTTGGTTTTCAGACCTTGAACAAGATAAACATTATCCAATTGTAGTAACCCATCACATGTTCCACCTTTCCCTTGTATGACTCCACGGCCTCTGATGAGTGCATCAGATTGTCTGGCCGGCCAGAAGACCAGAATGGCCGACCAGAATGCTTGCCCAAGACAGCCGGGCCATTTGGCGCATTTGCTAGCACAAGCGGTACCGCCGGCCCTATGATTAACCGGGCCGGGCCAATCAACATTTCCGGCGGAGAAGCCCAAACCTCCGGCCCAACTGGTGGCTACGTGAATGACACCGCGGGCCCAATTGGTGATGCTGCCGGCTCAGGAATCAATCTGGCCGGCTCCGATGACAACTCGGCCAGCTCCTCGCATAATTCAGCCGAGCCAGCCGATTGCACCACCATTTCCACATCTACACAAGGAGACTCGGATCAACTAAGCTACCAGCTTCAAGGCATGAACCTGGATGAAGTCTCTACACCAGTGGTGCCACCAGGAGCCATGACAAGGAGTAGAACAAGGGCACTCTTCCACAAGTTCAGTTTGTTGGTAGACAAGCTCCTAGAAGATCATCGACAAGGAGCATTGGGCCAAGAGTACAAGAAAGAGTCCAAAAACTTCTCAACATTACAAAGAACTCCAGATACTTGGGCTCTCGTGGAAAAAGAGGTCAGGGCCCAACAATTCATAATCCTACTCCAAGTCGAAGACTAGGAGCTAGGCGCGTGCATGCCACAAGGTCGGCCACCTTCCATTTCTTGGCCGAAAGGTAAGAATGGTAACTTTTCAATTATATACTTGCCTTTTCTGTTTTGCAGGGTAGGAATAGTAAGTTTTACATTTTTGAGTCAAGAACAATTTAGTTAGTTGTCTTTTTTTGGTTATTTCTTTTTTATAATTTTCCTTGTGTACTTTTGTAACCTTTTCATTTTTATTTTGAGTCGACCCTAGAAGGTCAAGGCTGCCGAGCATATTAATAAAGCTCCTTCACCATTGTAGTTCGACAACTTTTTGATATTAATAAAGATAGAACTTTCTTCCTAAGAGTTTTTCTCGTAAAGGTCTTGCGCTTAGAATCCTAGTTGAGACCAGCCCTCCTAGCTTCTAAGTTGTGATTTATCACGAGTTTCATCCCCCCTCGTGTGGTTCACTTCACCTCTCCATCCAATGCCCACCAGAAAACCCCCATCCAGAAGCTTAAGGCCGAGTTTCTCGCCTAATCTTCTCCAAGCAGCCCGTGAGTGTTACGACCTTGATTTAATGATTCTATCATTTTGGTATCAGAGCTTAAGCTCCTAAAACCAGGTTGTTTCTATCCTTTACTTTAGTCTTATTTTCAATTCGTGCATTAGTTTAAGTCTCATACAAAAAAATCAAAAAGAAATAACATCTTCAAACCGAGTGCATCTAGCTCATATGTGCATCACTAGGGTTTAAATTCATTCTTTGCATTACAACTTTGGTTTTTCCTTTTTGTTAAGCATAATTTCCATTTTCAATTAAGTTAAATCAAAAGCAAAAAAAAAAATTGAAAACTACCAAGAAAATCGACACAAAAAAGATATAGGAGATTTGCGCATTAATTGTTAGAAAGTTTCCTTTTCTTTCTACTCTTTCCTTTTTCTCAAATTTTCCTTTTGTTCTATTTGCATCTTCTACTATAAAAAAAAACTCTCCTAATAAATTCTTAGGAGTAAACTAACTTGTTTTTCTTGTAGCACATGATGGTTGAAGGAAACCAAGAAGCAACCGAGGCCATGATGGCCATGTTCACCACCTTCCAAACACAACTCGCATCAATCGGCGAGAGGTTGGAGCACGTGGAGAGACCGGTGAGATTCCAGGCCATAAGGCACGTGAGGGATGACCAAGACCCTGCTGAAGGTCCTGATCACCCTATGACATGGCCATAACAGGAGGAGCCCTAGCCGGATGGAGATGAGGACGCACAGCCTCACGGCTATCACCCTAGGCCGAGAGGACCTCCACGGCAACCAGAAGCAGAGGGCAATGGCTACGAGCCCTATGGTCATCACCAGAGACCAACGATGCCCCCTAGATATCATGAGGATGGAGATGACTACGCCTACAATAGGGTAAACAGTCATGATATCAAGCTAACACCTCCTAGTTTTGCTGGAAAAGTAGACCCCAAGGCCTATCTAGATTGGGAGAGGAGGATGGATCACATCTTCAACCATTACAACCAACCAAGCCATAGGAGTGTCTCCATGGCAGTAGCACAACTCACGGATAATGCCCTCATCTGGTGGGATCGTGAGGCTTCTGACCATAGGAGAAGGAGATTGAGTCCCGTAGACTGTTGGGTTGACATGAAGGACCTCATGTGGCAAAGGTTTGTCCCACCTTATTTCCATAGGGATTTGCAACGATATTTTCGTACTCTTAAACAGGGCACAAGATCAGTAGAGGAGTACTACGAGAAGTTTGAAAGGCTAAAGAACAGGCTGGAGCTCAATGACGATGAGGAGGCATTGATGGAATGGATTGCAAGAGAGGATCAGCCGAAACGTGGAAAGACAAATATACAATGATTTCAATGACTTTTTCCACCTCTCTGTCCAGGCTGAGCAGCACATCAGGCATAAGAGCCAAGACCTACGCAGCAAGCCTAAGACACCTTGGGCACCAAGCATTGGCACCAAGCCCGTAGACAAGGGAAAGAGTATAGAAATCAAATCATGGTTCAAGAGCAAGCCTCCAGAGCAAACCCGTGACCAGAGAGAGCCTAGTAAGTCTTCTAACTCTCACAGATCATGTGACATCACTTGTTTTAAGTGTAGGGGTCGCGGTCACATCTCAAGGAAGTGCCCAAACAACCGAGTCACGCTGATCACGGAAGCTGGAGAGTATGATCTCAAGATGAAGAGGACTTTGAACCAGAAGGAGAATACGGTGACATTGAGTACCCTGATGTGGGGGAAGTGCTGGTCACTAGACGCATCCTCAGTGCAATGGTAGACCCCTCCGAGACCATTCAAAGGGAGAACATCTTCCACAGCCGGTGAACCTTCAAGGGCAAGGTATGTAATCTCATCATAGATGGTGGTTCTTGCACTAATGTGGCTAGTGCGTATATGGTTGATAAGCTAGGTCTAGAGAAGAAAAGGCACCCCCGACCATATAGACTGAGATAGCTAGATGACAAGGTGGAGGTCAAGATCTATGAGCAAGTAACCGTGCCATTCAATGTGGGCAGATACCGGGACAAGGTAGTCTGTGATGTGGTACCTATGCAAGCTGGCCATCTTCTGCTAGGATGGCCATGGCAGTTTGACAAGGAGACAAGGCATGATGGCCGAACCAATCTCTACACATTTGTGCACGATAAGAGAACGGTCAGCCTAGCTCCTGTCACACCTGCACAGGTACACGAGCTACAACAACAAATGAGTAAGGAAAAGAAACTCATTAAGTCTAATTTTCTCATTCAACCGAGTCATGTCCGGAGAGCTTTAGCCTCAAAGGACTTAATGTTACTAATGGTTTTCAAAGAGGTTTTGAATGTAGAGAAAGAACAGGTGGAGCTACCTCTTGAAGTAGCAGCCCTCCTCGACAAATTCCAGGATATATTCCCTGAGGAGATACCAGCAGGCCTTCCTCCCCTATGCGGCATAGAGCACCAGATCGACCTCGTGCCTGGAGGAGCCTTACGGATACAAGCCTCGATTCAAGGCTTGGATGCGTGTGGGCTGTTTGGAGAAGTTTAGGTGAGAAACTCGACCTTAAGCATCTGGATAGGTTTTTTTCTGGTTGGTAAAAGATGGAAGGGTGAAGTGAAGCACACGAGGGGTGATGAACCTCGTGATAAATCACAAACTTACAGCTAGGAGGGCTGGTCTCAACTAGGTTCTAAGCGCACAAGTCTCTTTTGAGAGAAAGCTTGTAGGAAGAAAGTTCTACTTTATTAATATCAAAAAGGTTGTCGAACTACAATGCTGGAAGGAGACTTATTAATATGCTCGACAGCTTGACCTTCTAGGGTCGACTCAAATAAAGAAAAGGAAAGTTTACAAAAGTGCACAAATGGAAAAGATACAAAAGTGCATAACCGATAAAAGGACCTACTCTTATAATGTTCTTGACTCAAAAATGTAAAGAATCTAGATCATACCCTACAAAACAGAAAGAGGCATATATTCGAATTGAAACTTACCTTACTTACCTCACGGCCAAGAAATGGAAGGTGGCCGTCCTTGTGGCATGCACGCTCCTTGCTCCTAGTCTTCGACTTGGAGTAGGGTTAGGAATCTTTGGGCCCTGACCTCTCTTGCCACTAAAGCCCAAGTCTCTGAAGTCCCTTGCATTGTTGAGAACCCATTGGACTCTTCTTTACACTCTTGGCCCAATGTCCCTCGTCGATCATCCTCTAGGAGCTTGTCGACCCACAAGCTGAATTTGTGGAAGAGTGCCCTTGATCTACTCCATGTCATTGCTCCTGGTGGCACCACTGGTGTAAAGACTTCCTCTACATGCATGTCTTGAAGCTGGTAGCTTATCTGGTCCGAGTATCCTTGCGTAGACGTTGAAATGGTGGTGCACTCGGCTGGATCAACTGTACCGGCTGGACTGTGCGAGGTACTGGCCGAAATGTCATCTGAGCTGGCAAAGTTGATTCCGGAGCCGGCGGCGTCACCAACTTGACCAGCGGTGTCATCCACGTCGCCACTAGTTGGGCCGGAGGTTTGGGCCTCTCCGCCGGCAATGTTGCCCGGTCCGGCCCGGCTAGTCGAAGGTCCGGCAGTACCGCTTGGGCCGGAAGACGTGCCAAATGGCCCGGCTGTCTCGGGCAAGCTCCCTGGTCGGCCAGTCTGGTCTCCTAGCTGGCCATACGACCTGATGTCCCCATCATCCCCTCCCTCTTCAGTAGGTTTTGACCTCAAAACTGGTTCACCTGCATGGAAAGGGGCTAAATCAGTTACGTTGAACGTGTTAGACACATTAAACTCACCTGGGAGCTCGATCCGGTAGGCGTTGTTGTTGATCCTCTCCAGCACTCTGAATGGTCAATCTCCTCTTGGTGCTAGCTTGGAACTCCTAAGGTTGGGGAACCTCTCCTGCCGTAGGTGTACCCACACCCAATCGTCTGGTTGAAAAATCACCTCCTTTCTTCCCTTGTTGGCATAAGTCACGTACTGCCCGGTCCTCTTCTCCAAGTTCTCTGCTACCTTCTGGTGTAACTTCTTTATAAACTCCGCCTTGGATGCTCTGTTGAGGTTGGTCATCTCGGCTGGTGGCAGTGGTGTTTGCTCCAATGGTGTGAGGGGGTGAAGCCGTATACTACTTCAAAAGGAGTCTTCTTGGTTGTTGAGTGCATGGCTCGGTTGTATGAGACCTCTATGAATGGCAGGCACTCCTCCCAAGTCTTGAGGTTCTTCCCTAGTGTAGTCCTGAGAAGAGTTGACAATGTCCGGTTGACTACTTCAGTTTGGCCATCGGTTTGAGGATGGCAGGTGGTAGAGAAGAGCAGCTTCGTGCCTAACTTCCTCCAAAGGGTCCTCCAGAAATGGCTGAGAAACTTGGTGTCCCTGTCTGACACGATGGTACTTGGCACTCCATGAAGCCGTACTATCTCCCTGAACAACAGCTCAGCTGTTTGCGTGGCATCATTAACATTGGCACACAGAATGAAATGTGCCATCTTGGAGAATCTTTCCACCACTACAAAGATTGCATCTTTGTGGTTGATCTTAGGCAGATCTAGAAAGAAGTCCATTGAGATGTCCACCCATGGATGTGTAGGTATGGGCAGTGGGAGATACAACCCGTGAGGGTGCACTCGGTACTTTGCCTTTTTGCAAGTGATGCGCCTTGCACAATGGGATTCTACTGACCTTTTCATGTGTGGCCAGTAGAAGTGCTCCTTGACCATTGCTAGAGTCTTGTCGACACCAAAGTGGCCCATGAGTCCTCCTCCATGAGCTTCTCGGATGATAAGCTCTCGTAACGATCCTTGTGGTATGCACAGCCTTCTCTCTCGGAACAAGAATCCCTCATGGATGTAAAACTTGCCATGACTCCCTGTGCCACACTCCTTGTAGCTCTCAGCAAAGTCAGGATCATCCTTATATAGGTCCTTGATGTGCTCGAATCCTAGGACCTTTGCCTCCATGGTTGATATCAAGGCAAACCTCCTTGATAGTGCATCGGCTACCACATTGTCTTGGCCCTTCTTGTACTTGATGACGTACGGGAAGGTCTCTATGAACTCCATCCACCTGGCATGTCTCCTCTTGAGATTGGTTTGCCCTCTGAGGTGTTTGAGAGTCTCGTGATTAGTGTGGATCACAAACTCCTTGGACAGCAAGTAATGCTGCCAAGTCTCCAATGCTCGGACAAGGGCATAGAGCTCCTTGTCATAAGTGGGGTAGTTCAATGAGGCACCACCTAGCTTCTCACTGAAGTATGCCACTGGTCTCCCTCCTTGAGTTAGCACTGCTCCTATGCCTATTCCAGAGGCATCACACTCCACTTCAAATGTCTTGTTGAAGTCGGGCAAGACTAGCACTGGTGCATGTGTGAGGCTGTCCTTCAAGGCCTCGAACGCCTTCTTCTGAGCTTCTCCCCAGCTAAATCCCACGTTCTTCTTCACTACTGCCGTCAATGGTGAGACAATACTGCTGAAGTTGGGCACGAATCTCCTGTAGAAGCTGGCCAGACCGTGGAAACTCCTCACTTGGCTGATGTTGCTCGGTGTTGGCCATTCTTATATGGCTCAAATCTTCTCTTCATCAACCTGTAAGTCCTGTGAACTTACAACAAAACCTAAGAAGACAAGTTTATCAGTACAAAAGATGCACTTCTTGAGATTGGCATAAAGCTCTTCTTGTCGAAGGATTTTAAGCACCAACTCAAGATGTGTGAGGTGATCCCTTAAGCACTTACTATAAACTAAAATGTCGTCAAAGTAAACTACAACGAACTTATGGATGTACATCCTAAGAACTTGGTTCATAAGGCGCATGAAGGTGCGTGGGGCATTAGTCAAGCCGAACGGCATGACTGTCCACTCGTTGAGCCCTTGCTTTGTCTTGAAAGCAGTCTCTCACTCATAACCTTCCTTTATCCTGACCTGGTGGTATCCACTCTTGATGTCTATCTTGGAGAAAACCGTGGCTCCACTCAGCTCATCTAGCATGTCATCCAACCGTGGTATCGAATGTCGGTACTTGATTGTGATGTTGTTGATTGCTCGGCAGTCCACTCACATTCGCCAAGTCCAATCGTTCTTGGGCACTAGCAGCACTGGTACGGCACATGGACTGAGGCTCTCTCGAACATAGCCTTTCTCCAGGAGCTCCTTGACTTGCTTCTCAAGTTCCTTAGACTCCTATGTACTCATCCGGTAGGCTGGCAGGTTGGGCAAGGCTGCTCCGGGCACGAGGTCGATCTGGTGCTCTATACCACGTAGGGGAGGCAAAGCTGCTGGTATCTCCTCCGGGAACACATCCTGGAACTTCTTGAGGAGAGCTGCTACTTCAGGAGGTAGCTCTACCTGTTCCTTTTCTACACTTAAAATTTATTTGAAGACCATTAGTAACATTAAATTCTTCGAGGCTAAAGCTCTCCGGACATGGCTTGGTTGAATAAAAAAATTAGACTTGATAAGTTTCTTTTCCTTACTCATTTATAGTTGTAGCTCGTGTACCTGGACAGGTGTAAGAGGATCTAGACTGACCTTTCTCTTGTAGTGCACAAAGGTCTAGAGATTGGTTCGGCCATCATGCCTGGTCTCCTTGTCAAACTGCCATGGCCTTCCTAGCAGAAGATGGCCTGCTTGCATTGGCACCACGTCGCACACTACGTGGTCTTGGTACTTGCCCACACTGAATGGCACATTTACTTGCTCATGGATCTTGAGCTCCACTTTGTCATCGAGCCATCTCAGTCTATACGGTCGAGGGTGCCTTGTCTTCTCTAGACCTAGCTTATCAACCATGTACGCACTAGCAACGTTAGTGAAAGAACCACCATCTATGATGAGATTACATACCTTGCCCTTGATGGTGCAACGGCTGTGGAAGATGTTCTCCCTCTGGATGGTCTCTGAGGGATCCACCATTGCACTGAGAATGCGTCTAGTGACCAGCACTTCCCCCACATCAGGGTACTCAATGTCACCGTATTCTCCTTCTAGTTCATAGTCTTCTTCATCTTGGGATTCATACTCTCCAGCTTCGGTAATCAGCATTACCTGGTTGTTTGGGCACTCACTTGAGATGTGTCCGCGACCCCTACACTTGAAACAAGTGATATCACGTGATCTTTGAGGGTTAGAGGACTTACTAGGCTCTCTCTGGTCACGGATTGGCTCAGGAGGCTTGCTCTTGAACCGTGACTCGATCTCTATGAAAAAGTCGTTGCAAATCTCTATGAAAATAAGATGGAACAAACCATTGTCTCATGAGGTCTTTCATGTCGACCCATGAGTCTACGGGTGATACAAGCCTTGATTCAAGGATGTATGCGCGTGGGCTGTTTGTAGAAGATTAGGTGAGAAACTCAACCTTAGGCTTCTTGATAGGGGTTTTCTGGTTGGTAAACGATGGAAGGGTGAAGTGAACCACACGAGGGGTGATGAACCTCGTGATAAATCACAAACTTAGAGCTAGGAGGGCTTGTCTCAACTAGGTTCTAAGCGCACAAGTCTCTTGAGAGAATAACTTGTAGAAATAAAATTCGATCTTTATTAATTAGCAAAAAGGTTGTCGAACTACAATGCTGGAAGGAGCCTTATTAATATGCTCGACAGCTTGACCTTCTAGGGTCGACACAAATAAAAAAAAGGAAAGTTTACAAAAGTGCACAAAAGGAAAAGATACAAAAGTGCATAACCGAAAAAGGACCTATTCCTAAAATGTTCTTGACTCAAAATGTAAAGCAAGTAGATCCTACCCTGCAAAACAGAAAGAGGCATATATTCGAATGTAAACTTACCTTAACTCACCTCACGGCCAAGAAATGGAAGGTGGCCGTCCTTGTGGCATGCACGCGCCTTGCTCCTAGTCTTCGACTTGGAGTAGGGTTAAATATCTTTGGGCCCTGACCTCTCTTGCCACTAAAGCCCAAGTCTCTGATGTTCCTTGTGTTGTTGAGAAGCCTTTGGACTCTAATTTGCTCTTCTGGCCCATTGTCCTTAGCTGCTCTTCCTCTAGAAGCTTGTCGACCCATAAGCTGAATTTGTGGAAGAGTGCTCCTGATCTGCTTCTTGTCATTGCTCCTGGAGGTACCACTGGTGTAGATACTTCCTCTAAGTGCATGTCCTGGAGCTGGTAGCTCATTTGGTCCGAGTCCTCTTGTGTAGAAGTGGAAGAGTGCGTGTACTCGGCTGGATCGCCTGTACCGGCTGGACTGTGCGCGGTACTGGCCGGAATGACTTCAGGACCGGCCAAGTTGATCCCGGAGTCGGCGGTGTCATCAGGGGGACCGGCGGTGTCATTCACGTCCCCACCAAGTGTGCCGGAAGCTTGGGCCTCTCCGCCGGCGATGTTGACCGGTCTGGTCCTATAGGTCGAGGGTCCGGCGGTACTGTCTGGTCCGGCAGGCGCGCCAGATGGTCCTGCTGTCTCGGGCAAGCTTCCTGGTCGGCCAGTCTGGTCTCCTGGCTGGATGTACGACCTGATGTCCTCATCATTCCCTCCCTCTTCAGTAGGTTTTGTCCTCAAAACTGGATCATCTGCATGGAAAGGGGCCAAGTCAGTAACATTGAACGTATTGGACACATTAAACTCACCTGGCAGCTCGATCCGGTAGGCGTTGTTGTTGATCCTCTCGAGCACTCTGAATGGTCCATCTCCTCTTGGTGCTAGCTTGGAACTCCTTAGGTTTGGGAACCTCTCCTGCCGTAGGTGTAGCCACACCCAATCGCCTGGTTGAAAGATCACCTCCTTTCTTCCTTTGTTGGCATGAGTCACGTACTGTCCGGTCCTCTTCTCCAAGTTTTCTGCTACCTTCTGGTGTAACCTCCTTATGAACTCTGCTTTGGATGCTCCGTTGAGGTTGGTCATCTCAGCTGGTGGCAGTGGTGTTTGCTCCAATGGGGTGAGAGGGTTGAAACCGTATACCACTTCAAATGGGGTCTTCTTGGTTGCTGAGTGCACGGCTCGGTTGTAGGCGAACTCAATGAATGGCAGGCACTCCACCCAAGTCTTTAGGTTCTTCCCTAGTGTTGTTCTGAGAAGAGTTGATAGGGTCCTGTTGACAACTTCAGTTTGGCCATCGGTTTGAGGATGGCAAGTGGTTGAGAAGAGTAGCTTCGTGCCTAGCTTTCTCCAAAGGGTCCTCCAGAAATGGCTGAGGAACTTGGTGTCCCTGTCTGATACGATGGTCCTTGGCACTCCATGAAGCCGTACTATCTCCCTGAAGAACAGCTCAGCTGTTTGTGGCATCATTGACATTGGCACATGGGATGAAGTGTGCCATCTTGGAGAATCTGTCCACCACTACAAAGATTGCATCTTTGTGGTTGATCTTGGGCAGACCTAGAACAAAGTCCATTGAGATGTCCACCCATGGATGTGTAGGTATGGGCAGTGGGAGATACAACCCGTGAGGTTGCACTCGGGACTTTGCCTTCTTGCAAGTGATGCATCTTGCACAATGAGCTTCTACTGTCCTCTTGATGTGTGGCCAGTAGAAGTGCTCCTTGACCACTGCTAGAGTCTTGTCGACACCAAAGTGGCCCATGAGTCCTCCTCCATGAGCTTCTCGGATGATAAGCTCCCTTAGTGATCCTTGTGGTATGCACAGCCTTCTTTCTCGGAACAAAATCCCTCATGGATGTAGAATTTGCCATGACTCCCTGTGCTACACTCCTTGTAGCTCTCAGCAAGGTCAGGATCATCCTTGTATAGATCCTTGATGTGCTCGAATCCTAGGACCTTTGCCTCCATGGTTGATATCAAGGCAAACCTCCTTGATAGTGCATCGGCTACCACATTATCTTTGCCCTTCTTGTACTTGATGATGTACGGGAAGGTTTCTATGAACTCCATCCACCTGGCATGTCTCCTCTTGAGATTGGTTTGCCCTCTGAGGTGTTTGAGAGTCTCGTGATCAGTGTGGATCACAAACTCCTTGGACAGCAAGTAATGCTGCCAAGTCTCCAATGCTCGGACAAGGGCATAGAGCTCCTTGTCATAAGTGGGGTAGTTCAGTGAGGCACCACCTAGCTTCTCACTGAAGTATGCCACTGGTCTCCCTCCTTGGGTTAGCACTGCTCCTATGCCTATTCCAGAGGCATCACACTCCACTTCAAACGTCTTGTTGAAGTCGGGCAGGACTAGCACTGGTGCATGTGTAAGGCTGTCCTTCAAGGCCTGGAATGCCTTCTCCTGAGCTTCTCCCCAGCTGAATCCCACGTTCTTCTTCACTACTGCCGTCAGTGGTGAGGCAATACTGCTGAAGTTGGGCACGAATCTCCTATAGAAGCTGGCCAGTCCGTGGAAGCTCCTTACTTGGCTGATGTTGCCTGGTGTTGGCCATTCTTGTATGGCTCGAATCTTCTTCTCCTCAACCTGTAGGCCCTGTGGACT
>JAEVFF010001658.1:0-37169 GCA_018901945.1 Pugionium dolabratum | reverse complement strand
ATGAGGGCATTGTCCGTGAGTTGTGCTACTGCCATTGAGACTTTCCTAGGTCCTGGTTGGTTGTAGTGATCAAAGATATGATCCATTCGCTTCTCCCAATCTAGGTAAGCCTCGGGTCTACTTTTCCTGCAAAAGTTGGAGGAGTTAGTTTAACATCAGGATGAATTACCCGGTTATAGGTGTGTTCATCTCCATCCTCATGACGTCTAGGAGGCATTATTGGTCTCTGGTGAAGACCATATGGCTCAAAGCCATCATCTTCTGCCTCTGGTTGCCGTGGAGGTCCTCTCGGCCTATGGTGATAGTTATGAGGTTACGTGTCCTCATCTCCATCTGGCTGGGGTTCCTCCTGTTCGTGCCGTGTCCTAAGGTACTCAGGACCCTCAGGACGATCTGGCTTAGCTCTCACGTGCCTTATGGCCTGGAATCTTACTGGTCTCTCCACGCGCTCCAACCTCTCGCCTATGGATGCGAGTTGTGTTTGGAGTGTGGTGGACATGGCCATCATGGCTTCAGCTGCGTCTCTATTCTCTTCTCCCATGTGTGCTACAAAGAAAGAAGACAATTAGGGTGCTCCTAAATTATTAGGAGAGTTTTCTTTTTATATGGGGTTTTGAAAAATGCAAAAAGGAAAAATTTTAAAGAAAGGAAATTCGACTACAAGAAAAAGGAAACTTCCTAGACAACTTGTGCTAGCTGTCCAATTCGAAATATCTTGGGTATTTTCCTATTCTCTTTTCTTTCCTTTTTCTTTTCTTTCTTTTTATTTTTAATTTAACTTAAAATTAATGGAAATATGAATTAAACAAAAAGGAAAAACGTGAAAGACAATGCAAAAGTGAATCTAAACCCTAGTGATACACGTAGGAGGCTAGATGCACTCGGTTTGGAGTTTGATGTTATTTTTTTGATTTTTCTTGAATGCAACTTAAACTAATGCAAGAACACGAAACAAAACAAGCAAAAGGATAGAAACAACCTGGTTTAGGAGCTTTAAGCTCTGATACCAAAATGATACAAGCCTTGATTCAGGGATGTATGCGCGTGGGCTGTTTGTAGAAGATTAGGTGAGAAACTCAACCTTAGGCTTCTGGATAGGGGTTTTCTGGTTGGTAACGATGGAAGGGTGAAGTGAACCACACGAGGGGTGATGAACCTCGTGATAAATCACAAACTTAGAGCTAGGAGGGCTGGTCTCAACTAGGTTCTAAGCGCACAAGTCTCTTGAGAGAATACTTGTTGAAAGAAAATTCGATCTTTATTAATTAGCAAAAAGGTTGTCGAACTACAATGCTGAAAGGAGCCTTATTAATATGCTCGACAGCTTGACCTTCTAGGGTCGACTCAAAGAAAGAAAAGGAAAGATTACAAAAGTGCACAAATGGAAAATGTACAAAGGTGCATAACCGAAAAAGGACCTATTCCTAAAATGTCTTTGACTCAAAAAATGTAAATATTCTAGATCCTACCCTGCAAAATAGAAAGAGGCAAATATTCTTATTGAAAACTTACCTTACTTACCTCACGGCCAAGAAATGGAAGGTGGCCGTCCTTGTGGCATGCACGCGCCTTGTTCCTAGTCTTCGACTTGGAGTAGGGTTAAATATCTTTGGGCCCTGACCTCTCTTGCCACTAAAGCCCAAGTCTCTGATGTTCCTTGTGTTGTTGAGAAGCCTTTGGACTCTTCCTTGTATTTTGTCCCATTGTCCTTAGTCGATCTTCTTCTAGAAGCTTGTTGACCCATAGGCTGAATTTGTGGAAGAGCGCCCTTGATCTGCTTCTTGTCATTGCTCCTTGAGGTACTACTGGTGTTGAGACTTCCTCTAAGTGCATGTCCTGGAGCTGGTAGCTCATTTGGTTCGAGTCCTCTTGTGTAGAAGTGGAAGTGCGCGTGTACTCGGCTGGATCGGCTGTACCGGCTGGATTGTGCGCGGTACTGGCCGGAATGACTTCAGGACTGGCCAAGTTGATCCCGGAGTCGGCGGTGTCATCAGGGGGACCGGCGGTGTCATTCACGTCCCCACCAAGTGTGCCGGAAGCTTGGGCCTCTGCGCCGGCGATGTTGACCGGTCTGGTCCTATAGGTCGAAGGTCCGGCGGTACTGTCTGGTCCGGCAGGAGCGCCAGATGGTCCTGCTGTCTCGGGCAAGCTTCCTGGTCGGCCAGTCTGGTCTCCTGGCTGGATGTACGACCTGATGTCCTCATCAGCTAGGTCTGGAGAAGACAAGTCACCCTCGACCGTATAGACTGAGATGGCTCGATGACAAAGTGGAGCTCAAGATCCATGAGCAAGTAACTGTGCCATTCAGTGTGGGCAGGTGCCAAGACCAGGTAGTGTGCAACGTGGTGCCAATGCAAGCTGGCCATCTTCTGCTAGGAAGGCCATGTCAGTTTTACAAGGAGACAAAGCATGATGGCCGAACCAATCTCTACACTTTTGTGCATGACAAGAGAAAGGTCAGCCTAGCTCCTCTCACACCTGCCCAGGTACATGAGCTTCAACAGCAAATGAGTAAGAAAAAGAAGCTCATTAAATCTAACTTTCTCATTCAACCGAGTCATGTCCGGAGAGCTTTAGCCTTGAAGGATTTAATGCTACTAATGGTTTTCAAAGAAGTTTTGAATGTAAAGAAAGAACAGGTAGAGCTACCTCCTGAAGTAGCAGCTCTCCTCAACAAATTCAAGGATGTATTTCTGGAGGAGATACCAGAAGGCTTGCCTCCCCTATGCGGCATAGAGCACCAGATCGACCTCGTGCCCGGAGCAGCCTTGTCGAACTGGCCAGCCTACCTGATGAGTCCAGAGGAGTCTAAGGAGCTTGAGAAGCAAGTCAAAGAGCTCCTGGAGAAAGGCTATGTTCGAGAGAGCCTCAGTCCATGTGTCGTGCCAGTGCTGCTAGTGTCCAAGAAAGATGGGCCTTGGCGAATGTGTGTGGACTGCTGAGCAATCAACAACATCACAGTCAAGTACCGGCATCCGATACCACGGCTGGATGACAAACTAGATGAACTGAGTGGAGCCACGGTCTTCTCCAAGATAGACGTCAAGAGTGGATACCACCAGGTCAGGATGAAGGAAGGTGATGAGTGGAAGACTGCTTTCAAGACAAAGCAAGGGCTCTACGAGTGGACAGTCATGCCATTCGGCTTGACTAATGCCCAAGCACCTTCATGCGCCTTATGAACCAAGTTCTTAGGGCGTACATCAGTAAGTTCGTTGTAGTTTACTTTGACGACATTTTAGTTTACAGTAAGTGCTTAAGGGATCACCTCACACATCTTGAGTTGGTGCTTAAAACCCTTCGACAAGAAGAGCTTTATGCCAATCTCAAGAAGTGCATCTTTTGTACTGATAAACTTGTCTTCTTAGGTTTTGTTGTAAGTTCACAGGGCTTACAGGTTGATGAAGAGAAGATTTGAGCCATACAAGAATGGCCAACACCGAGCAACATCAGCCAAGTGAGGAGTTTCCACGGTCTGGCCAGCTTCTATAGGAGATTCGTGCCCAACTTCAGCAGTATTGTATCACCATTGACGGCAGTAGTGAAGAAGAACATGGGATTCAGCTGGGGAGAAGCTCAGGAGAAGGCATTCTAGGCCTTGAAGGACAGCCTCACACATGCACCAGTGCTAGTCTTGCCCGACTTCAACAAGACATTTGAAGTGGAGTGCGATGCCTCTGAAATAGGCATAGGAGCGGTGCTAACTCAAGGAGGAAGGCCAGTGGCATACTTCAGTGAGAAGCTAGGTGGTGCCTCACTGAACTACCCCACTTACGACAAGGAGATTTATGCCTTAGTACGAGCCTTGGAGACTTGGCAGCATTACTTGCTGTCCAAGGAGTTTGTGATCTACACTGATCACGAGACCCTCAAACACCTCAGAGGGCAAACCAATCTCAAGAGGAGACATTCCAGGTGGATGGAGTTCATAGAGACCTTCCCGTACGTCATCAAGTACAAGAAGGGCAGGGACAATGTGGTAGCCGATGCATTATCAAGGAGGTTTACCTTGATATCCATGATGCAAGCAAAGGTCTTAGGATTCGAGCACATCAAGGACCTATACAAGGATGATCCTGACTTTGGTGAGAGCTACAAGGAGTGTGGCACAGGGAGTCATGGCAAGTTCTACATCCATGAGCGATTCTTGTTCCGAGAGAGAAGGCTGTGTATACCACAAGAATCTCTACGGGAGCTTATCATCCGAGAAGCTCATTGATACAAGCCTTGATTCAAGGATGTATGCGCGTGGGCTGTTTGGAGAAGTTTAGGTGAGAACTCGACCTTAGACTTCTTGGATAGGGGTTTTTTTGGGTTGGTGTTCGATGGAAAAGTGAAGTGAACCAAACGATGGGTGATGAACCTCGTGATAAATCACAAACTTAGAGCTAGGAGGGCTGGTCTCAACTAGATTCTAAGCGCACAAGATTCTTGAGAGAAAACTTGTTGGGGGAAAAAAGTTCTATCTTTATTAATATCAAAAAGGTTGTCGAACTACAATGCTGGAAGGAGCCTTATTAATATGCTCGACAGCTTGACCTTCTAGGGTCGACACAAATAAAGAGAAGGAAAGTTTACAAAAGTGCACAAAAGGAAAAGATACAAAAGTGCATAACCGAAAAAGGACCTATTCCTAAAATGTTCTTGACTCAAAAATGTAAAGCAACTAGATCCTACCCTACAAAACAGAAAGAGGCATATATTCGAATGTATACTTACCTTAACTCACCTCATGGCCAAGAAATGGAAGGTGGCCGTCCTTGTGGCATGCACGCGCCTTGCTCCTAGTCTTCGACTTGGAGTAGGGTTAAGAATCTTTTGGCCCTGACCTCTCTTGCCACTAAAGCCCAAGTCTCTGATGTCCCTTGTGTTGTTGAGAAGCCATTGGACTCTACTTTGCACTTCTGGCCCATTGTCCTTAGTTGATCTTCCTCTAAGTGCTTGTCAACCCATAGGCTGAATTTGTGGAAGAGTGCCCTTGATCTGCACCAAGAGGAGATGGACCATTCAGAGTGCTGGAGAGGATCAACAACAACGCCTATCGGATCGAGCTTCCAGATGAGTTTAATGTGTCTAACAAGTTCAATGTACCTGACTTAGCCCCTTTCCATGCAGATGAACCAGTTTTGAGGTCAAAACCTACTGAAGGGGGAGGGGATGATCGGACATCAGGTCATATGGTCGGCCAGGAGACCAGATTGGCCGACCAGGGAGCTTGCCCGAGATAGCCGGGCCATTTGTGATACAAGCCTCGATTCAAGGCTTGGATGCGCGTGGGCTGTTTGTAGAAGATTAGGTGAGAAACTCAACCTTAGGCTTCTGGATAGGGGATTTCTCGTTGGTAAACGATGGAAGGGTGAAGTGAACCACACGAGGGGTGATGAACCTCGTGATAAATCACAAACTTAGAGCTAGGAGGGCTGGTCTCAACTAGGTTCTAAGCGCACAAGATTCTTAGAGAGAAACTTGTAGGGAAAAAGTTCTACTTTATTAATAATCAAAAAGGTTGTCGAACTACAATGCTGGAAGGAGCCTTATTAATATGCTCGACAGCTTGACCTACTAGGGTCGACTCAAATAAGAAAAAAGGAAAGTTTACAAAAGTGCACAAAAGGAAAAAATACAAAAGTGTATAACCGAAAAAGGACCTATTCCTAAAATGTTCTTGACTCAAAAATGTAAAGCAACTAGATCCTACCCTGCAAAACAGAAAGAGGCATATTCGAATGTAAACTTACCTTAACTCACCTCACGGCCAAGAAATGGAAGGTGGCCGTCCTTGTGGCATGCACGCGCCTTGCTCCTATTCTTCGACTTGGAGTAGGGTTAAATATCTTTGGGCCCTGACCTCTCTTGCCACTAAAGCCCAAGTCTCTGATGTTCCTTTTGTTGTTGAGAAGCCTTTGGACTCTAATTTGCTCTTCTGGCCCATTGTCCTTAGCTGCTCTTCCTCTAGAAGCTTGTCCACCCATAAGCTGAATTTGTGGAAGAGTGCTCTTGATCTGCTTCTTGTCATTGCTCCTGGAGGTACCACTGGTGTAGATACTTCCTCTAAGTGCATTTCCTGGAGCTGGTAGCTCATTTGGTCCGAGTCCTCTTGTGTAGAAGTTGAAGTGTGCGTGTACTCGGCAGGATGGCCTATACCGGCTGGATTGTGCGTGGTACTGGCCGGAATGACTTCAGGACCGGCCAAGTTGATCCCGGAGTCGGCGGTGTCATCAGGGGGACCGGCGGGGTCATTCACGTCCCCACCAAGGGTGCCGGAAGCTTGGGCCTCTCCGCCGGCGATGTTGACCGGTCTGGTCCTATAGGTCGAGGGTCCGGCGGTACTGTCTGGTCCGGCAGGCGCGCCAGATGGTCCTGCTGTCTCGGGCAAGCTTCCTGGTTGGCCAGTCTGGTCACCTGGCTGGATGTACGACCTGATGTCCTCATCAATTTGGCACGTCTGCCAGCCCAAGCGGTACCGCCGGGCCTTCGACCAGCCGGGCCGGACCAACCAACATTGCAGGCGAAGAGGCCCAAACCTCCGGCCCAACTGGCGGCGACGTGGATGACACCGCAAGCCCAATTGGTGATGCCGCTGGCTCCGGGATCAACTTGGCCGGCTCCGATGACATTTCGGCCAGTACCTCGCACAGTCCAGCCGGTACAGCCGAACTAGCCGATTGCACCACCGTTTCAACATCTGCACAAGGAGACTCGGACCAGATAAGCTACCAGCTTCAAGACATGCATCTAGAGGAAGTCTCTACACCAGTGGTGCCACCAGGAGCAATGAGAAGGAGTAGATCAAGGGCACTCTTCCACAAGTTCAGGTTGTGGGTCAACAAGCTCCTAGAAGAGGCTCGACAAGGAACAGTTGGCTAAGAGTGCAAAGAAGAGCCCAGAGGCTTCTCCACAATGCAAGGGACTTCAGAGATTTGGGCTTCAGTGGCAAGAGAGGTCAAGGCCCAAGGAATCGTAACCCTACTCCAAGTCGAAGACTAGGAGCTAGGCGCGTGCATGCCACAAGGTCGGCCACCTTCCATTTCTTGGCGGAAAGGTAAGAAAGGTAAGTTTTCAAATTATATACTTGCATTTTTCTGTTTTGCAGGGTAGGATTTAGATTATTTACATTTTTTGAGTCAAAGACATTTTAGGAATAAGTCCTTTTCGGTTATGCACTTTTGTAAGTTTTCCATTTGTGCACTTTTGTAAGTTTTCCATTTCTTTTCTTGAGTCGACCCTAGAGGTCAAGTTGTCGAGCATATTAATAAGGCTCCTTCCAGCATTGTAGTTCGACAACCTTTTTGATAATTAATAAAGATCGAATTTTCTTTCTACAAGTTATTCTCTCAAGAGACTTGTGCGCTTAGAACCTAGTTGAGACCAGCCCTCCTAGCTCTAAGTTTGTGATTTATCATGAGGTTCATCACCCCTCGTGTGGTTCACTTCACCCCTCCACCCATTACCAATCAGAAAACTCCTATCCAGAAGCTTAAGGTTGAGTTTCTCACCTATACTTCTCCAAACAGCCCACACGCATACAGCCTTGAATCGAGGTTTGTATCACAACCCCTGGCCAATTGCCCGGCCAGGCCGGCCCAAGGAACACAAAGGTGGCCAAATACGCGCAAAAGGATACATGGGTGTATTTTCATGAATCCATGCCTAACCAAGAAGTGTCCAGCCAAGACCAAACCTGGCCTATAATTCTGACTCACAGAGAACAGGCAACGACATGGAGCTCCCTTAAGCACTTCTAGAAGTTCAAATACGCCTTGGACCAGGCAGGTCCATCTGTGCCATCAAATGAACCGATTGGAGCTGTTTATGGCAAGTGAGATGGCCAACTGGTTTAATCACTTGAAAACCAAAACATGGCGTCCAGTAGATATTATTAAGGCCCTAAAGAAGCCAAAAACAAACCTACCATGCACCAGACACCATACAATTAGGCGAATCCCTTTCCTCCAAGACTTGTCATATATGGACCGAAGTGCACTTAATGTGTTCAGATTGCAATATCTCTATTCCTTGCAACTTGGGCACGTATTGAAGACTTTCCAAAGCATCCAGGATGTACCTAGACACCTTACATTTGCCCCAAAGCTCTCAAGATACAAGCATCTACACTTTCCTTATTAGCCAAACTAGACCTTAATGACCAACAACCATATATTTTAAATGTATGATTTCCTTTTCTCTTTTTTAGGTTTAGAACCGTTACGAGGAGAACTATATAAGCTCAGCACGATCCCATTGTAAATATAGACCCCCATTGAAATAAAAAGTTGAATACAAAGTATTTTTTTCAAAGCCTTGTCTTTGAACTTGTTCTTATTCTTTAGAAACTAAGTTTGTGATTCACTTCCTTTCTATTGAAGCCACGACCAGGTTAGTTTGAGAGATTCAAACTCCCTTGGTTAACCTTTGATCGTGTGATTCGATCAAAACCCCCTCCTTTTAGTTCCCTTGCCCGCTTAAGGCAAGAGAGATTCTAGGCCTTACGAGTCACGCCCGTACCGCTTGTGAGATTGATACTCAATCTTACATCATGGAGGAACAAACCTTTGCCTCATGAGGTCCTTCATGTCGGCCCATGAGTCTACGGGTCTTAGCCTCCTTTTCCTACGGTCAGAAGCCTCACGATCTACCAGATGAGGGCATTGTCCATGAGTTTTCTACTACCATGGAGACGTTCCTAGGGCCTGA
The DNA here is from genome assembly GCA_018901945.1 of Pugionium dolabratum. NCBI lineage: Eukaryota > Viridiplantae > Streptophyta > Magnoliopsida > Brassicales > Brassicaceae > Pugionium > Pugionium dolabratum. The sequence goes on along the minus strand of JAEVFF010001658.1, from coordinate 28,475 downwards.
TTGGTTTTAATGGTCAAAGATGTGATCCATTCTTCGTTCCCAATCTAGATGGGCCTCAGGGTTTACTTTTCCTGAAAAAATCAGAGGGGTTAGTTTAACATCATGGTGATTTATCCGGTTATAGGCATAGTCCTCTCCATCTTTTTGATGCCTTGGAGGCATTATTTGTATTTGGTGATGACCATATGGCTGGTAGCGATCCCCTTCCTCTTCTTGCTGCCGTGGGGGTCCTCTCGGCCTAGGTTGATAGCCATGAGGCTGATGGCCTTCATCTTCATCCGGGTGGGGATCCTCCGGTTCTAGTCGTAGTCTATGGTGGTCGACAAGGCCTTCAGTAGGGTCATGGCCAGCCCTCACGTTCCTTATGGCCTGGAATCTTACTCGCCGTTCCACACGCTCAAGCCTTTCTCTGATAGATGCGAGTTGGGTTTGAAGTGTGGTGAACATGGCCATCATGGCCTCGGTTACTTTCTAGCTTCCTCCTTCTGCCATCGTATGCTGCAAGAGAAAACAAGGGTGAGTTGCTCATAAGAATTTCTCTAGGAGTTGGTTTTTATAGTAGGTTAAAACTTAGAAGAAAATGCAAAATAAAAAAAGGAAAATTTGCAAAAATGGAAAACGAAAATTAATGGTGCAATCTTCTAGGATCCTAGCCGATTTCTGTCTAGATCTTTTTGGGTAATATTCTTGTTCTAATTTAGTTCTAACTTAAGAATTAATGGAAAAAATAACTTAGCGAAAAGGAAAACAATTGATGCAAGAAAAATGATCCTAAACCCTAGCGATGCACGTAGGATAAAGGATACAATCGGTTGGTTTTTATGTGATCTTTTTAATGAAACTAACTTATGCATCATCATTAATTAATACAAATTATTTATAATTTCTTTTTTTTTATAAAATAATTAATTAATATAAATTATTTATTATTTAATTATAATAATAATTATAATTATAAAAAATTTATTTAAACAAAATATTTTTAAAAGTATATTAAAAATTATATTCATTATTAATAAATAATAATTAATCTTTTAAAATAATAATTAATTAAAATATTTTGAAACTAAAATTAAAAATTATTATTTTATTTTAAAATTATAATTTTTAATTATATTTTCAAAATATTGTAATTAATTATTATTTTTTTTAAACTAGTTTTGGTGTATTCGCAAATTAGTCGCAAATCAGTTCCACATTTTTGTGATCAATTTGTGATTACATCTTTTTAAAAAAAAATTTATCTGTAGTCGCAAATCAGTCACAAATATTTGAGACTGATCAGCGACTACAACTATTTTTTCGAGAAAATTATCTTGAGTCGCATTTCAGTCGTAAATAATTGCGACTGATTTGCTATTGAACATACAACGTAGTCGCAAATAAGTCGCAAATAGTTGTGACTGATTTGCGACCACGTCTTCCACTGTAGTCGCAAATCAGTCACAAAATTTTGTGACTGATTTGCGACTACGGTTTTTGCAACCACATATGTAGTGGCAAAGTAGTAGTAAAATTTGTTATTGAAATTCAGTCGTAAAGTAGTCGCAAATACAGGAACCAATGTTTGGTCGCAAATCAGTCACAAATTGTACCACTATTATTGTGGTCGCAAATCAGTCGGTAAGGTGCGACTAATTTGCGACCAAAAAAATTTGAGACGAAGATTTTGCGACCACATACGTGGTTGCAAATGCCTTGTTTTCTTATAGTGGTTGGGCCAGACATTCGGGCCTCTTCGCTGGCAGAGTTGGTCGGCCCGGCCCTGTTGCTCATCTGGCCGGTGGTACCGCTTGGCCCGGCCAAGTCGCCTATCAGCCCGACTGTCTCGGGCAGGCCTTCTTCACAATCAAGTCGGCCGTTTTCACTATCTAGCCGGCCATTTGATCTGGTGTCCTTATCAGAAGGCCTCCAATGTCTTGAAGGACCAGCTGGCCCAAGCCACGGTATTAGCACTTCCTAATTTTGAAGAAGTATTCGAAGTGGAGTGTGATGCGTTTGATTGGGTATTGGTGCTGTCTTGCATCAAACAAAGAGACCAGTAGCCTTCTTCAGTGAGAAGTTGAGTGGAGCCACCCTCAATTATCCCACCTATGACAAAGAGCTATACACCTTTGTGAGAGCTCTAGAAACATGGCAGCGTTATCTCCTATCAAAAGAATGCATCATCCACACGGATCATGAAACTCTAAAGCATCTTAGAGGGAAAACATCACTCAGTAGGAGGCATGCTAAGTGGCTGGAGTTCATTGAGGCATTTCCTTACGTGATCAAGTACAAGAAGGGCAAAGAAAATGTAGTAGTCGATGACTTGTCACGGAGCCATGCATTGATTGCAACAATGGAAGCCAAGGTCTTAGGGGTTGAACACATCAAAGAGCTCTACCCTACTGATCCAGAGCTTGGTGAGTTCTATAAATAGTGTGGCAAAGGAGCATATGGGTCCTTCTACATTCAAGACGGTTATTTGTTCAAGGAAAAGAGGTTTTGCTTGCCCCAATGATCAATGAGAGAACTGGTGCTTAATGAAGCACATGGAGGAGGGATAATGGGACACTTTGGTGTCGACAAGACACTCGTCATTGTGATAAGCTACTTATTGTTCATGACTCAATAAAAAGAAAAATGGTAAGTCATACCCTGCAAAACAGAAAAGTCAATATACAATTGTAAAACTTACCTTCATACCTTTCGGTCAAGAAATGGAAAGTGGCCGACTTTATGGAAGACACGCGCCTAGCTCTTCAATTGCGCACTTGAAGTAGGGTAACATACTTTTGGGCCTTGACCTCCTTTGCCACGAAAGCCCATGCTTTTAGATCAGCTTGGTGAAGTGGTAGGCCTTTGGCTTGTTTGCTGCATTCCTGGTCCGTGGTCGGTTGTCTTGGCCCTCTCGAAGCCCTTCCACAAACAAGCGAATTTGTGGTAAAGTGCACGAGTCCTACTTCTGGTCATTGCTCCTTGTGGCACCATTGGAGTTGAATTCTCTTCTAGATCCATGCCTTTTAGCTGGCTGGTCAGTTGGTCCGAGTCTTCAATGGTGTTGCTCGTGCTGGCCATCTTGCCGCTTGATCCGGCCATCGCCCATGTCATCACTCGGGCTGGCCATGTCACCAGTTGAGCCCGCTCTGTAAGCAAGGTCTCTGGTCGGCCATCTTCTTCGCCAGGTCCTTTCGCCCCCGCGATCGGTCTGCCACTACAAGAAAACTACCAAAATGAACTGCATTTTGCGACCACATTTGCCATGGTTTTGCGACCAATTTGCGACTACGGAGCAGTAGTTGAAGATTTGTCGCAATTTTAGGACAAAAAATTGTAGTCACAAATCAGTCGCAATACGCAACCATTTTACGACTAATAGGCGACTAATTGGCAACCAGGTTATGCAGACGCTAATCACTCGCTACTTTGCGACTGATTAGCGACTGCATGTGGAAGAATCACATGTTGGTCGCATATTGGTCGCAAACTATGTGACCAATTAGCGACCACGGTGGGAGTGGCTCTTCAATCACAAAGTGGTGGCAAAGCCACAACATGAAAAACATGTGTGAGGTAGGTATACCGACATATAAGCGATCACACTGTTGTGGTCGCAAAGTAGTGGCAAAATCTTATATATATATATGCCCCTATGTCCCATTCTCTCATTTGTAGAATCAAAAGGAAAAAACTTCAACCATGTGGGGAGATTACAATAATTTGAGAGATTGGATGTACAAAAGGATTGAGAATAAAACAAGAAATATATTGGCGGAATTTGCACAAGGCAGGGAGCAATTCATGAATTTTGCAATTTGTCAATCAATAGTTCAAAATAGCGCAGTCTGTCCTTGTATTAATTGCAAAAATGATAAAGTTCTTCTGGGACGCAAGATTTGGAATCATCTATATAGTCGAGAATTTATGCCAAATTATTATATTTGGTATAAACATGGAGAAAAGCTGAATGTTCAGTTTGGCACGAGTAGTCGGGGTGATGATGTCCAAAGAAATCAGAGAGGTACATGTGGTACTAGTGAAGAAACAATAAGTACATCCGATAATAGATATGTTGAAATGGTGATGGATGTATTTCGTGAGACTATGACTGATGAATGCTATAATGAGAAAGAATTTAATAATTTAGAATCACAAAATTTTTATAGCATGTTAGAAGCTACTAAAAATCCACTGTATGATGGTTGTCATGAAGGGTACTCACAGTTATCTTTAGCTGCTCGGTTCATGAACATTAAGTCTGATTTTAATCTACCTGAAAAATGTATGGCTCTTGAGTGTAGCTGTTTACTGAATATTTGCCTGAGGAGAATCAGGCAACATATTCATATTATGAAACCGAAAAACTGATGCGAAACTTAGGGCTCCCGTTTTATACAATTGACATGTGTGTTCACAATTGTATGATCTTTTGGAAAGAAGATAAGAAATGGAAAAATCATAGTATTCACCAAAATCATATAATTTAGGGTTTAGAGTATTAATTGTGACTATTTTGCCACCATATTGCCACTATATTGGGAATGTGGTGCCAAATTGGTCACAAATATAGATTGTAGTCGCAAATTGGTCGCAAAAGAGCCACAAATTTGCGACTACAGGTTCAAAAATTCTTTTGTGGTCGCAAATTAGTTGCAAATTAGCGACCAATTTGCTACCACAATTGTAAATTTACATTTTCTCTATGTATTTTTCACATTTACAACTTATATTTTCAATTTTAAGTAATTACTAACCATTATAGGTGGCAAAATATACACAAAATCATAATTGTGTTGATGTAAATTTAAGAAACATATGAAGTGTATATAAGTGGTATAAGGTTAAGGGAATGTGTTAAGTGTTTTAGGTAAATGATATATAAAATTGTTAAATGTGTAATTTGTTATTGTTTACTTAGTTATTGAAGTCTATACAACTCATAATGATGTTTTTAATCTTATATAATTCATAGTATTCACCAAAATCATATATTTTAGGAATAAGGGTATTAAGTGTTACTATTTTTTCCACCACATTGCCACTATATTGGGAATGTGGTGGCAAATTGGTCACAAAAATAAGTTATAGTCGCAAATTTGTCACAAAAGAGCCACCAATTTACGACTAAATGTTCAAAATTTCTTCTGTGGTCACAAATTGGTTGCAAAAGAGCCACCAATTTGCAACCACACCTTATATTTTATATGTGATCTCAAATTGGTCACAATTTTGTTATCAATTTGCGACCACGACGAAATATTTAATTGTGGTCGCAAATAGGTCGCATAACTATGACCAATTTGCGACCACCTATTAAAAATAAGATGAGAGTTGATATTTTCAAATAATATGCGATTGATTTGCGATCACTGTGAATTTCGAGAGAATTAAAAATTTCTGCAAATTTTCAACTTCCCCCATTTAATGGTAGTCGCAAATCAGTTACAAATTTGCGACTGATTTGCGACCACCAATTATTTTGGTGGGAGTTTGAAAGTTTTTGGAATGTTCAACTCCCACCAAATTAATTGGTGGTCGCAAATCAGTCGAAAATCAGTCGCAAATTTGTGACTGATTTGTGACCACGTATACGATGTTAGAGATTGCAACTGATTTGCGACCATATTCGTGGTCACACATATTTTCTATATATACGTGCCCTTTCCCCCCCCCCCCTTCCCCCATTTTCAAACTTCAAACATTTTCCTAACTTCCAAATCCTCTCAAAAACATTCAAACACTCGCACACCAAAAAAACCCAAAACCAAAATGGCAAGTAGTGGTAGATTGTTGAGAGGTCGTGGAAGACGACAAATCTCATCGTCTTTCGGCCATGGTAACTCATCGGCCTCCTCGAACCCCTCACCTGCCGCTTATAGAGCGGAATCCCGCCTTCCTACCCAATACACATTCACCCCCTCACTCGGTTCCTGAAACCGATCCATATCCTCGGTTTCAGGAAGCCGAGGAGCATGAGGAGGAAGAGGTTCCGCCTTCCGAAACAGAAATGGGGGAACAAACTATCACACTTGATAGTTTGTTACAAACCCCGAGGCGAGACCAATACTTGACTGTGCTTTCCCTAGTCCCGGTGCCAAATATTTCATAAAATTAAATAATAAATATAAAAATATATCTTATAAATATTTATTTATAAATAAATAATTTTAATTTAAAATTAAAAAATTTTAAATATTTATTTAAAATATTTATATTTTATATATTTAATTAATTAGGTTTGACCGGGATAAAGGGGTTATAACCCGTCAAATTTCAAAAATTTTGAAAAGAAAATTTGACGGCCCCTACTAACGTTGGACAGTCGTACCAACTGAACGACAGGAAAAATACTTCATCGAATTTGCGGTAAATATATTTTTATTTTTTAAAAAAAATTATTTAATAAAATTTAATAATTAATAAAGTTAATACATATTAAATTTGCAAGCAATTGTACAACTGTGATCCTGTGATCACCTCAGTGGTACGGAAAGAGTTTGAATCCGTTTGTGTAAGACGAATGAAAGGGATGGTGAGCACGGTTCATACAACTGGCAAATGTCCAAGGTGGATTTTTCTGAGTCTTTACAAAACAATGATAGACTACTGGGAAACAGAAACATCCAATGAGAGGATTAGCAAATCCTCCGATAAACGCAACTCTTCTTGGGATGGCCTTGGTCTGCATAAGCATTGGTCGGGCCAAAAATCACACATCCAAATCATACAGTAAATGGTAAGTACTTTATAATATTTAAATTTAAATTTAAATTTAATTGTTATTTATTAATAATTTATTTCAAAATTTAGGAAAATAATTTGGTACAACCGGTCTGAATTGGTGATGTCTTTATAAAGACTCACACTCAGCCAAATGGTTTGTGTGTCGATTTGAAAGCAAATCAAATCGGTGAATAATACGAACGAAACATCCAAGAAAAGATGACGATCGTGGAGGTCGATCAAACTAAAATGTTCGACGGTACTTCCTGTCGAATTGAGCTGACCCAAGACGAAAAGAATAAGATCTTCATTAAGGTATAAAAATTTTTCAAAAAATATATTTTTTTATTTAAACTAAATTTATTTGTTCTGATTTTTTTTGTAGTTCTCTGTTGTGGATGACCGAGGCTGTCTTTATGGACTCGGTAGTCTGAACCGCATTCACGGGTTGGGCATGCGTAATGGCTTCTCATCCACTACCTCCGACTTTGTTATGCTTCAGGATCAACTACTTGCTGTGCAGCGACAGATCGAAAAACAAGTCGCACAAAATGTGCAGATTGAAGAACAGAATGCGGAGATGATCGAAGGAAATTGGAGAATGGAGGAACGGTTCGCTGTGGAACGTAAAGAGTAGCAGGCATTACAAAAGGAAAACCAGAACCGGATTAACAACTTGGAGATGATCGTCAGATATTTCCAACAGATGGATCCCGTTTTCGCGTCGTTTATGCGGAATAACAATGCGCCAGCCAGACCATCGAATGCTTCACCAATATTTTCGCCATCTTATTTCCAATTTCCGCTTCCAAAAAATTCGTTTTTGTTTTCATTTTTTGTAATCTGAATTTTTTTATTAATAAAAATTATTATGTTTTTTTATAATTAATAGAATTATTTATTATTTTATTATAATATAAAATAATAATTTAAAAATATTTTAATTAATTATTTATTTTTTAATAAATAATTTGGTTTTGGTCGCAAAAGAGTCACAAACATTTATGACCAATTTGCGACTACTGCTATTTTTTCCAAAATAGAATTGTGATCGCAAATTGTTTGCAAAAAATTGCGGCCACGGTTTGATGTAGTCGCAAATCAGTCACAAATATTTTGTGACTGATTTGGGACCATATTTGCGACTATGGTGTACTTGTACTCGCAAAATGGTCACAATGTTTTGTGACCGCTTTGCGACCACGTTTTCAACTGTAGTCGCAAATTGGTCACAAATTTTTGTGACCATTTTGTGACCACGGTTTTTGCAACCACAGATGTAGTGGCAAAATGGTCGCAAACTTTGTTAGTACAAAGTAGTCACAAATTAGTCGCAAATTCCGGGACCAATATTTGATCGCTAATTAGACGCAAAATGCACAACTATTACCGTGGTCGCAAATTAGTTACAAATTTTCGACCACATAAATTTGTGACAAACACTATGCGACCACCGTCTGTGGTCGTAGAACCCCTGTTTTCTTGAAGTGTGCCCGAGATCAGCAATTTAGCTAGTCTCTCAAACTCCTGGCATGATAGGCCTCCCTGGATCGGCCATGGAGCCGGTCCAGAAAATTCCAGACAGGCTTGGCTTCGTGCGATCGGCCGGCTCGAGATCGGCTAAGTGGCCAGTTATTGTCCGGGCAGTGACCTTAGCGTTGCCTTAGCTCCTTTTTCCTCCACTTGTTTGTACCTTGACATCTTGGTCTTAAAGTATAAATCATTCGGTCTCGATCTTGGGTCTGCTTTTTCTGCCTTGTGCTCGCCCAACTTGTCATTCTCACTAGACTTACCATTGCTAGCGTCTTCCTTCCCTAAGATACTTTCATCTTTGGTCAATGCCAATTCCTTCTCGTTCATATCCTCGACACCTCCAAAGGTTTCTACGGAAAAAACCTTGCTCTCAATAGTGTATTCCTGTGTGTCTCCTTGATGTTGAACTTGAGAGTATATAGGTTTTTAAGTTCAGGTCAGTTATGCCTTTCTGCACGTCAATTACAGCTTCTACGGTGGCTAGGAATGGTTTTCCCAATACTATTGGGTCAGTTGACTCCTCATCCATCTCTAGCACAATAAAATCCGTGGGATTATTGAGTCGCCAACCTTCACTGGTAAGTTTTCCAGGACTGCTATCGGAGACCTCTTAGACCTATCTGCCAAAACCAACAAGACGCGAACCTTCTTGAAGTCTATTAAACCCAGTCTTTGAGAAACCATAAATGGCATTAGGCTCACACTAGCTCCAAGATCCACCAGGCATTTACCAAAGGACAAGGGTCCTAAGTTACAAGGAAGAGTGAAATTTTCTAGATCTTGAAGCTTCTCGTGTATAGAGCCTTGAGTATTCCACTACACTCACGATTGACCATTGTCGGTTGTTCCTCAATAACCTTTTTCTTCTCCATCTCATATTTCTTGAAAATTTTCATCATTTGATGATCATTCAGCCGTCTAGGAGTGTAATTGTGATCGACTTAGTAGTCTCTTGATCTTCTTATAGCGATGTTCGAGGATTTGCTCCATAAACCTCCTGGAAAATGAAAGTTTCATAATTGCTTCCATATCTTAGGGCTCTCTATCCTACTCATTCACTTCCTGAACCCTCGGAGGAACCTTTTCATCTTCTGCTGGGGTAGGCTCAACTAACTTGCCATTTGCATCATTCAAAAGCTCAGCATCGCCTTCTTACCCTTTTGTCTCGATTTCAGCTACATCCTCCCTAGATGTGGGTTCCTCTTTACTATTTATCATAATGGCTTGGCAGTACTCTCGTGGGTTAGCTTCAGGTTTACTAGGGAGTTTACCTTTCAGTACAGAAGAGGATGAAGCCATCTGAGCTACTTGGATGTCTAGTGCCTTAAGTTGAGACGAGAGGTGCTAATACTTGGGGCTGAGCTCCCCAAAAGCACCGTCTACCTTGCTATTGATTTTTTCCAACTTCTTACTCATCTCCATTGCTACCTTTCCCTCACGTTCCAAGATTTGTTTCACTAGTGCCTTCGTGTCATCTTATTGGGCAGGTTTAGGCCTGGGTAGGGCATTGAGTGAAAAGGGTTACTGCTGCTGATTATACCCTATCTTTCGTTGAAATCCAGGAGGCTGATACTTGGGTCTTCCCACATACCCTTGCTGAAAACCTTGAGATGGAGGCCTGTAGGGCTGGTAGCTTTGGTCTTACAGCTTATAGGGAGTAAACGTTAAGTCTTGAGGATTCTCCACGTTGGTACTCCTGTAGGAGAAGTTCGGGTGGCTTTAGTAGTTCTGATTGAAACCTTTCTGATACCCTTAGGGCCCCACAATGTAGTTCATCTCCTCATGACCTTCCTGGACTTTTTTCCCTTCTTCTTGATACACTCGGTATCCATCAAACTCTCCTACAAAGTTAACTGCTCATTGAGACACTTGCAGCACACTGTCCAACTTTCTCATTCCAGGCCTTCATCTCTCTTCTATGCTCATCCTCATAGTCTCTTCTCCAGCGTGAGGCTCTGTCATAGTCTTCCCACTAGATCCAATCACTTTGAACATGATTTTCCACCAAGATAATTCCACTTTCTGCTTCCTGTCCAAGGACGTGCCCATTGCTTGCCATGTCTAGGAGCATACGGATTCTAGGGAGGACTCGTCTGAGATGCTATGATGGGGGCATTGTGCTGTGTAGCCCTTGAAACGCTCCCATGCTATGGAGAGGCTTTCAGTACCTTGTTGCACAAAGCAAGAGATCTCGTTCCTTAACCTCGCAGTTCTTGGCCGGGAAGAATTTCCTGCAATGATCCCATGATGTGATGGCATCATGTGGAAAGCCCTTCTCCCACTTGTGTGCCTTATCTCCCAGAGAGAAAGGAAAAAACCTTAGCTTAAAGGCATCCTCTGAGATCACTGGAAAGTCATTCCTCTGTATAGGATAATGAGGAATGACTCGTCTGAGATGCTATGATGGGGGCATTGTGCTGTGTAGCCCTTGAAACGCTCCCATGCTTGGGAGAGGCTTTCAGTACCTTGTTGCACAAAGCTAGAGATCTCGTTCCTTAACCTCGCAGTTCTTGGCCGGGAAGAATTTCCTGCAATGATCCCATGATGTGATGGCATCATGTGGAAAGCCCTTCTCCCACTTGTGTGCCTTATCTCCCAGAGAGAAAGGAAAAAACCTTAGCTTAAAGGCATCCTCCGAGATCACTGGAAAGTCATTCCTCTGTATAGGATAATGAGGAATGACTCGTCTGAGATGCTATGATGGGGGCATTGTGCTGTGTAGCCCTTGAAATGCTCCCATGCTTCGGAGAGGCTTTCAGTACCTTGTTGCACAAAGCTAGAGATCTCGTTCCTTAACCTCGCAGTTCTTGGCCGGGAAGAATTTCCTGCAATGATCCCATGATGTGATGGCATCATGTGGAAAGCCCTTCTCCCACTTGTGTGCCTTATCTCCCAGAGAGAAAGGAAAAAACCTTAGCTTAAAGGCATCCTCCGAGATCACTGGAAAGTCATTCCTCTGTATAGGATAATGAGGAATGACTCGTCAGAGATGCTATGATGGGGGCATTGTGCTGTGTAGCCCTTGAAACGCTCCCATGCTTCGGAGAGGCTTTCAGTACCTTGTTGCACAAAGCTAGAGATCTCGTTCCTTAACCTCGCAGTTCTTGGCCGGGAAGAATTTCCTGCAATGATCCCATGATGTGATGGCATCATGTGGAAAGCCCTTCTCCCACTTGTGTGCCTTATCTCCCAGAGAGAAAGGAAAAAACCTTAGCTTAAAGGCATCCTCCGAGATCTCATTGATCTTCACGGTTCCACAAAACCTGTCGAATTGATCCAAGTGATCCAATGGGTCCTCCATTGGTCAACCATGGAACTTGCTTCCCTGCACCATGTTAATAAAGCCTTCCTTGATCTCAAAGTTTTTGGTCTACACAGGGGGGGGGGGGGGGGGGGGGGGTCGAATCCTAGTCATAGTTGCATAAACAGTCGCCTCATCAAAAGTCCCGATCATTCGCTGAGGGCTTTTGTTCGTGCATTGGACCTCTTGTTCTTCATGCATTCTGATTCTGACCTCCATCTCCATGAGCTTCATTCTCAGCATTCTGTGACAGGTGCTGGTCCTGGTGTTACATCACTCTGAGTCCCCTTTGCTGGTTCAAACGTTCTCTCTTGACTCGTGCTATGTCTCCTTCCGACTATTGGATATCGATGTCACTAGGAATACAAGTAACTGTAGTCAAAAATAACAAAAGAAGAACGAAACAAATACCTAGTCTCTAAGTGAATCAATATCCTAATGGCTATTGCTAACTTCCCCAGCAACGGGGCCAAAAACTTGATGGGTTTTAAGTTTTAATCCTTAATACAACTCCAAGTGCAGAGCAAATCGAATTGTATTTGGATACGAATCCTTATGGAAGTAAGACAAACAGACTAGGAATAAATGAAACACTTAAATCTAGGTAGATAGTAATTAGGTTTTTGATTGGTTTTCTAATAATCTAATTGAAGAGAAAGTAAAGACGAGTTAGTTTGATAAACAAGATATATGGACAGTAGGTAAGGCATCGATTCGGGGAAATCTTCCATTGACTAACGATTCTATAGGTTCAATTAGATAAATTCGTAAGACATAGAACACTATCTAGTAGGCTGATCTACTCTCGTGGTATCAGCCTATTCACTAGCCTACAGACTTCAAGTCTTTTGCACAAAAATCTATCGAGTAGCAATCATTGAGTTCAAATCTAATCTACTCTACATATCTCCTTAGGCATCAACTCTCATTGGCTAAAATGTGATAAGCATGTTCATGCTACATACATGTTCTGTCTACACTTATCCGGAGCAAAATACCATCGATCTAGGCATTTATTAGCTACTTAATCCCTAGCATTAAGAACCATCCTAAACATTAGGGATTTTTCGTCAAATCTAAACAACCCTAAGTCAATATCAGATTCCCCACAACTACTTTACCCACGATACATACATAAAATTACTCAAACATATTCAAATAAACAACAAGCATAATGAAATTGAAGCAATCAAACAGAAGATCGGGTAAAAGAATTATTCACTAGAAACCAAGAGTGTAAGAACAAAGGTTGAAAGCAAAAATCCTCTCTCTAAAAAATGGCCACTGCAATAGAACAGAATAATAGTCTCTCTAATGAATAGTTTTAATTCTAGGACAAACCGGTTAACTTAAAATAGGTTTAGGAGACTTTGGGCTTGGGATGGGCCGAGATCGGCCACCTGGTGGGCAGTGAGCTTGCTCGGGTTGGCCGAAGATCGGCCAGATGAGATGGACCTCATGGCTGATCTCAGGATAGCCTAGACTTCGCGCATTGGTCGGCAGCATCGGGCAGCTACGATCAGCCGGATGCCTGATCGCATGGTGGGCTGGACTTGGCTCAGGATCGGCAACAGCATTCGGCCATATGGCCGATCTCAAGGTGGGCTAGAATTGGGCAGCTGCGATAGGGCATGTGCGATCGGCCGTATGGCCGATCGCATGGTCAGAGGACATCTCGGGATCGACATGTCACATGCAAGTGCGATCAGGCATGTGGCTCGGCAAGTCATGGACAAGTGTGATCGGGCATGTGGCTTGGCATGTGCGAACATGTGCGATGGCCTAGGTTTGATCGCCTTGATGGCCGATCACATGGGCAGCAGGCTTGCACTCAGATGGTGCGCGATCGGGAAGGTGCGGTTGGCCGGATGGCAGATTGCGTGGACAGCTTGTTCCTGGCCGGGTTAGATCGGCTGCGCGTGATCGATAAGCCGATTTTATGGCATCCATGATACTCCTTGGCCATTTCTCTGTTGCTTAATTCTGTCAAACTTCTCATTGTACCTGAAAACATCGGAAGGTATGCAAGATGCAAAATGCATGCGCTAACCTATATAATGCAATGCCAAATGCAAATGAATGTGAATTGGCGGATAGAATGCCTAGACTTCTAATGAAGACAAGAAAAAGGTGGTGAAATGGTGGCGAGACAATGCAAAAACCATGGTTATCAGCATATTCCACAGCCGGTGCACCATTAAAGGCAAGGTATATAACCTTATTATATGGTTGAAAAACTAATTTTTGAGAGGACTAAAAACCTCTGGCCGTACCGAATAAGATTGCTTGATCACAAGTGATGAGGTCATCGGTACAACCCCTGGCCAACTTCCCGGCCCAGCCGGCCCAAGGAACACAAATGCGGCCAAATACACGCAGAAGGATACATGGGTGTATCTTCATGAATCCAAGCTTAATCAAGAAGCGGCCAGAAAAGACCAAACTTGGCCTATAATCCTGACTCACAGAGGACACAAGACGACATGGAGCTCACCCTAAACAAGTCCAGATCAAGTCATGCACCATACATCAAATTGGAGTTTTCGAAACTTGCCATATCTGGAAATTTCCTTATATGAAAGTCTCCAAACGTTTCTTTGGCAACCAGGAGACTTTTTGGTACTTCTAGGAGCTCCCTTAAGCACTTCTAGAAGCTCAAACACGCCTTGGACCAGGCGGGTCCATCCGTGCCTTCAAATGAACCGATTGGAGCCGTTTATGGCAAGTGAGATGGCCAACTAGTTTAATCACTTGCAAACCAAAACATGGCGTCCAGGAGATATTATTAAGGCCCTAAGGAAGCCCAAAATAAACCTACCATGCACCAGCCACCAGAGGATCAGGCGAATCCCTTTCCTCCAAGACTTGCCATATATGGACCGAAGTGCACTTAATGTGTTCAGATTGCAATATCTCTATTCCTTGCAACTTGGGCACGTATTGAAGACTTTCCAAAGCATCCAGGATGTACCTAGACACATTACATTCGCCCCAAAGCTCTCAAGATTCAAGCATATACACTTTCCTTGTTGGCCAAACTAGACATTAATGGCCAACAGCCATATATTTTAAATATATGATTTCCTTTTCTCCTTTTTAGGTTTAGGACCATTGCTAGGAGCACTATATAAGCTCAGCACGACCTCATTGTAAAGATAGACCACCATTGAAATTAAATTTGAATACAAAGTATTTTCTTCAAAGCCTTGTCTTTGAGTCTTGTTCTTGTTCTTTAGAAATAAAGTGTGTGATTCACTTCCTTTCTATTGAAGCCACGGCCAGGTTAGTTTGAGAGATTCAAACTCCCTTGGTTCACCTTTGATCGTGTGATTCGATCAAAACCCCCTCCTTTTAGTTCCCTTGCCCGCTTAAGCCAAGAGAGATTCTCGGTCTTACGAGTCACGGCCGTACCGCTTGTGAGATTGATATTCAATCTTACATCAACAAGGTCGAGCTCAAGATCCATGAATATGTGATGGTACCATTTAGTGTGGGCTGTTACCAGGATCAGGTCATCTGTGATGTAGTAATGATGCAAGCCGGCCATATTTTCTTAGGAAGGCCATGGAAATTTAATCGGAAAACCAAACATGAGGACCGGACCAACTTGTACACATTCGTACATGAAAAAATAAAGGTTATTCGTTCTCCCCTTAGTCTTGCCGAAGTTCACGAGTTGCAACTACAAAGGAGTAAAGAAAAGAATTTGACCAAATCTAATCTTTTTATACAACCAAGTCATGTCTGAAGTGCTTTGGCCTCTAAGGACTTAATGCTTCTAGTGGTCTTTAAGGAGGTTTTGAGTTCAGGGATATAGAGGTACCCCATGAAGCGACTGACCTTATGAGCAAGTTTAAGGATGTCTTCTCAGAAGACATACCAACCGGCCTACCACTATTGCGTGGCATCCAACACCAGATCGATCATGTGACCAGAGCTGCCTTACCCAACCGGTCAGCTTTCCGGACACGTGATCACTGTCAAATAGCAGCATATGTGTGTAGATTTCCAGGCCATAAATGTCATAACTGTCAAGTAACGGTATCCCATACACTGGTTGGATGAGATGCTGGTTGAGCTAAGTGAAGCCACTGTCTTCTCAATATCGACAACAAAAGTGGATGCCACCAGGTGCGAATGAACTAAGAAACTGAGTGGAAGACTGCCTTCAAAACAAAAACAAGGGCTATACGAGTGGACATTCATGCCTTTTGGCTTGAGCAACGCTCCTACAACCTTCATGCACCTTATGAACCAAGTTCTAAGGGCATACATCAGTAAGTTCGTTGTAGATTACTATGATGATATATTAGTTTATATCAAATGCTTAAATGATCATATATCGCATCGAGATGGTGCTAAAAACACTTTGGCAAGAAGAGCTTTATGCCAATCTAAAGAAGTGCAACTTTTGTACTCATAAGTTGATTCTCCTAGGTTTTGTTGTGAGTTCACATGGCCTAAAGGTAGATGAGGAGAAGATCTGAGCCATTCAAGAATGGCCAACACCTATCAACATCAGCCAAGTAAGGAGTTTCCATGGATTGGCCAGCTTCTACGGGCGTTTTGTGCCAAACTTCAGTAGCATATCCTATCCCTTTACAGCGGTTGTGAAAATGAATATGTGTTTTAGTTGGGAAAAAGCACAAGAGAAGGCATTACAAGCTCTAAAAGCCAGCCTTACGCATGCCCCAATGTTAGTCCTTCCCAACTTCAAGAAGACCTATGAAGTGAAATGTGAAGCTTCAGGCATTGGTATAGGTGCAGTCCTAAGCCAAGGACGCCGGCCAGTGGCATACTTTATAAAGAAACTAGGAAGGGCCTCACTAAACTACCCAACCTACGAAAAGGAGCTATATGCCTTGGTTCAGGACTTGGAAACTTGTGAGCACTACTTGCTCTCCAAGAAGTTTGTGATACACACTTACCAGGAGACCTTGAAGCACCTGAGGGGGATGACCAAATTCAAAAGGAGCCATTCTAGGTAGATGGAATGCATCGAGACCTTCCCTTATTTGATCAAATACAATAAGGGCAAGGACAATGATGTGCAGATGCACTACCAAAGATGTATGCCTTGACATCCACCATGGAGGCTAAGAGCTTAGATTTTGAGCACATCAAGGACGTTTACAATGATGATCCAGATTTTACCGAGAGTTACAAGGAATGTGCCAAAAGAAATCATGGCAAGTTCTATCTACATGATGGGTTCTTGTTCCAGGAAAAGAGTTTGTGCATTCCTCAAGGATCATTAAGGGAGTGGATCACATGTGAAGCTCACAGTGGAGGACTTATGGGCCACTTTGGCATAGACCAGACACTTACCATGGTTAAGGAGCACTTCTACTGGCACACATCAAGAAGGCCGTTGGAGCCCATTGTGTGAGGTGTGTCACGTGCAAGAAGGCCAAGTCTAGAGTGAGCCCTTATGGGTTGTACCTTCGTCTGCCCTCACCCACACATCCATGGGTAGACATTTCAATGGACTTTGACCTAGGCCTCTCCGAGATCAACCACAAGGCATTACAAGAAAACATTAATATTTTCGACGGCATTTCCAACGGAAATAAAACCGTCGGAATTTTCCAACACCAATGCGATGGTTTTCCGACGGACTACCGAGGGAACATCTTTCGTTAGTATTCCATTGGTAATTACCTACGCTCGCACTACCGTCGGGAAATCGATGGTAAAACCTGACAGCTTTCCGTCCATTTTCCGACGAAAGTGTTGCGTTGGGATATCCTCTTAAAACCATCGCAAATTACCAATGAAATACAAACCATTTGGTTGTTTCCGACGATTTCCCGATGGATTATTGTTTTTACTATCCGTCTATAATCTGTTGGGAACGTATCGATGTGCTGACGTCGAGTATCGTCGAGAATCTGTCGGGAAGTATCCGACCGTGGTCGGAAAGCATCGGGAATCCGTCGGACTAAGGAATATTCTTAAAAATAATCTATTAAAAATTTGTGATTATCCAGTTGTGGTCGGAATCCGTCGAAAATCTGTCGGAAAAGGGAATATTCTTAAGAATAAGCTATTAAAAATTTGTGACTATCTATTAAAAATTCGTAATAATCTATTAAAAATTCGTAATAATCTGTTAAAAATTCATAATAATCTGTTAAAAATTCGTAATAATCTGTTAAAAATTCGTAATAATCTGTTAAAAAATTCTAATAATCTCTTAAAAATTCGTGATAATATTCTAATTTTCAATATAAATACACTATGCTTCTTCACAATTTCACCAGAACAAAAAATCTTAAGGAAATGTCTTATTCGGGTTCTTATGATTATTTTCGATCGTGTATGGATAAACCTCGGTATGATTCGACAACGGGGGAATCGACTGATAAATTTGTGCAAGGTGTTGAAGAGTTCATGACATTTGCATCAAACAATAGCATGACATTGGAATACGGTAAAATGTATTGTTTGTGTATTAAATGTCGAAATCATAGATTAATCATTGTTAGAGAAGTACTTAATCATTTGTATAGGACTGGATTTATGCCGGGTTACAAAATTTGGTATTCACATGGAGAAACTGATGCAACAATGCAAGATTATGGTAGTACTTCAAAAAGGTTAGATAGTACCAATGTTACGGTAGAGGAACCGGCATCACAAGTTCATATAAACAGAGGTACTGTTGAAATGGTGAATGATTCATTTCATGAAAAAAGAGCATCGTACATTGAAGATAGTAGCAGAATAGAGGAACCTAATTTGGAATCCCGAAATTTTTTTGATATGTTAGATGCATCCAAGCAGCTTTTGTATAAAGGATGTAGAGATGGATTATCGCATTTATCTGCTGCAAGCAGGTTGATGACGATAAAGACAGATTTTAACTTTGCTGAAGATTATGTGAATGTGATAGCTGATTTTGTTAGAGATATATTACCTAAAGATAATATTGCACCTGCTTCATATTACAAGGTTCAAAAACTTGTATCTGATCTTGGATTGCCATATCATATGATCGATGTATGTATTGACAACTGCATGATCTATTGGTGAAATGATGAAAACCGCATGAAGTGCCAATTTTGTCACAAACCTCGATTTCAAGAGACAAGCGGCAGAGTACCTATTCCGCATAAACGGATGTGGTATTTGCCATTAACAGAGAGGTTAAAGAGGTTATATCAATCTGAACATACGGCAAAACCTATGAGATGGCATGCAAAACATAATCCGAATGGAGAAATTGTGCATCCCTCGGATGCAGAAGCATGGAAACATTTTCAATAGGTTTATCCTAGTTTTGCATATGAGCCTAGGAACGTATACCTCGGGTTATCTACAGATGGATTCAACCCTTTTGGGAAGCATGGGAGGCAATACTCGTGGCCAGTTATTGTGACACCTTATAATTTGCCTCCTTTATTGTGCATGAAACGAGAGTTTTTGTTTCTAACAATTCTCGTCCCTGGTCCAGAGCATCCTAAGTGATCGCTTGATATTTTCTTGCAGCCACTAATTCATGAGTTAAAAATATTGTGGGAAAATGGTGTCGAAGCATTCGATGTTTCCAACCAACATAACTTCTTGTTGCGAGCAATACTGATATGGACCATAAGTGATTTTCCAGCATATGATATGTTATCAGGATGGTCGACGCATGGAAGATTAGCATCTCCATATTTTCAAGATAATATGGATGCGTTCCAACTGAAACATGAAGGAAAAACTAGTTGGTTCGATTGTCATCATCGATTTCTACCACAAGATCATCCATATCGCCGGAGCACGACATTGTTTAGGAAAAACAAAAAAAATTTTGATGTTCCACCTCCTATTCTTGACGGGAATTATATGATGACTAAACTTAGATATTTTGGTGCTGAGAGAACGGCTTCATGTGAAGGTAACGGACATTACCATGTTGATGGTTGTGGCGAATACCATAATTGGCACAAGAAAAGCATTTTTTGGGATTTAGCATATTGGAAGGACCATTTGTTGCGCCATAATTTAGATGTTATGCACATTGAGAAAAAACAATTTCGACAACATAATGAATACCGTTCTAAATGTGCAAGGAAAAACAAAAGATAATTTGAAAGCTAGATTGGATTTGCCGGATATTTGTTCCCAGAAGGAACTACATGTAATTTCAAATGGAAAATCATTGTCTCCCGCATTCCGGTTGGATGCGCATGCAAAAGACGAATTCTTTGACTGGATTAAACATAGTGTCAAATTTCCAGATGGATACGCATCTAATCTTCGTAATTGTGTCGATACTATTGAAAGCAAATTTTCAGGGATGAAAAATCATGATTGTCATGTTGTCATGCAAAGACTATTCCCATTTGCCAGCTACTATTTTCCATCGCAAGTCCAAAAAAAAACTAGATGACATGCACGACATGATGATGGAGGAGAAAAACCAAGTTATCTAGTGTATGTGCTAGAAATATTTGCACAAATTAGATGTTTAAGTGGAAAAGGGAAGACGCGACGCCTATTAGAGGAGGAACACAATCACTTGCATTTGTATATTTTGACAAATTGCGATGACGTTTTGGAATATGAAAGGTACATTCAATTAAATTTTATTTTTAATTATTATTATAATTTATTGTTAATTATTTTGTTCATAATTAACAAGATATACATGGAACAAATACGTGTTTATTATTCAGATTACACAGAGAATGAGTTGGTCGAACTTAAAAAAAGCGAATTTGCAAGTGATTGTATTTTTATGTTAGTGTTACAACAATTATGTAATTTTTAATAATAATTTTCCTATTTATATATATATATATATATATATATATATATATATATATATATATATGACTACATTCAATTATTTTGTAAGTTTACAAGTCCTTCTAGGGGGATAACGTTTCCCACGTGGTTAGTTGAGTTGGTGAGTGGTCTTACATTTACTGCAAAATCTTATCCAATGTACTGCACTCGTGGATATGCTTTTAAGATTCATCGCAAAGGAAACTCACAAACAACTTATAATTATGGTGTATCATATCAATCGGGAGAAATTGTATACAACGGTTTTCTTCATAAAATATTAGAAGTTCACTATCCAAAAATGATTGATTTGAGGTGTATTGTGTTCTATTGTGAGTGGTATGACTCTGTCATGGGTCAACGTGAAGACAAATTTGTTGTTACATCTGTCCACTCTCGTAAGCGACATCAAAAATATGATCATTTTATACATGCATCACAAGCGGACCAGGTTTGTTACATTCGATATCATCGTGTAAAGAATAACCAAGATCCTTGGATTACAGTGACCTCAATACATCCTAGAGGAATGGTATGTGGTATTACCGAACAAGACCGTATGCAACAAATCACAATTGGTAACTTAGGTTCAATAAAAACTACGCTTGAAGTTAACCTTGTTGTTGATGACACCACGAACGGAGATTACAACGTGTTTCAAGATTCAGAAGAAGAGATTGGCGAGTTTGACAAGCAAAATTCAACTAATTCAGGATGTTCGTCAGGCTCATATTAAATGTATGATAATAAATTTTTTTATTTTTTTCATACTTTAAATATATATAAATTATTATTTTTTCATGTATTACTTTATTTCATATTATTATAATTAGAATAAATTATACTAAACCAAAAAATATTGGAAATAAATATTTATGATTTTATTTTAATTTATTTACAGAGATATATATTTTTCGAAATATCCTCAGCCAACGGATTTCCGACGGCGTTGGTAATTCCATTGGAAATCCATCGACAATCATCTAATTTATGATTTTATTTTTAAATTTATCTATATATTTGTTTTTGAAATATTGATTTTCTCACCCCACAGATTTCAATATTTATTGGAAACTAGAAGATATTTTATGTAACATATGTACATTATCGTTTCAAACGTTCAAGAAACTGGTAGTATACATATAAATATTTGTATACTTAAATTATATATAAATATTTTTTGAAATATTGATTTACGGAACCGATGGATTTTCGACGGCTTTGGTAATTCTATCAGAAAACCATCGAAAAACCGTCAAAAACGTATTTGCAACGTGTACAGACTATTTGTCGATCATGCATGTGTTCTAAGCCATCCGACGGATTTCTCTCGGATTTCCGACGGATTTTCGATGGCTATATGCGGGAAACATAATTCCCAAAGTGGATTTTTACAAAAATATTTATTACATTCCGACGGATTCCCGATGGAAATTGTCATCGGAAATATCTAATATAACCTACGGCCGTTTCTTCTCATTTCTCTCTCGCGTTTCTCTCCAACACAGTCTATTCGCCTCACCGCCGTTGTCATCGCCGGAAATCGCCATTGTTGTCGCAAATTATGTAATATAACTAGCCTATACATATATTACATAATCTGGTCTTCATTATTGATATTGTATACTGATTCGTAAAACTCAGTACTAGTGAAAGACTAACTAAAACAGAAATTTACCTTTTATTCTCTAGATCTCTCATATTTTACTTTCTCGGAATTAGGTTTTAGTGTATCATCTGTGCAAAGAGATCATACTAAATTTTGTTCGATAATATTGTTTCAAAATTTATTTGATGTTTCGGGTTCTGTAATTTAATCTGCCTAGCAACTCTGTGTAGATTAAGACATAAAGATGCTTAATTTGTTATAATTAAAGTAGATTAAGAAAGAGAATGACCCAACTCTTTTCCGCACATAGAATCTCCTTTTTCCGACCATCTTTGTGTGTATGTGTCATAACATAAATGGATTGGTTGTCTTAAAGCAATAAGCTAAATATGACTAAGAATTCACCACAGTTTGATATAGAATTCTTGACTTTTGAATATATTAATAGTTTGACATGTTTTCGGCTGTCCTTTTTACTTCGATTAATTTTTTTTTAAATCATTCTGCAAACACACACATATACATATAACTTATTTCTATTATTGTGATGCCATGATTAACTAAATTAAATAATTATAAGAGGAGGAAGGTTGATGTTAAAAAGGCTGTCATTGATCAATATATCAAATTGGTAAGTACGTAATGCTATTTAGATTTTACATAACCGATAATTAGATGTGGTTGAGATATATATCATTTTAGATATATAAAAAATATGCAAGTCATTTCGTTGCTTAAATCTTGAATAATTACACATGTTATAGTTATATGCAGTTGTAGCTTAAATTCCTTGAATGAATCATGCATACTTATTTCTATAAAAAATATTACAATCATAATGTTTATTTTGGATCTGCATATACCAATATATATATATATATATATATATATATATATTATGGTGGTCTCTAGATTTGGTGGCCAATCGGCTTCTTGAAGTTTTTCTTTCCCAACATATCGATTTTATCTAAACTTTTGGTGGTGCATTTGTTGAATTTCGTTTGAATGGTTTCATGAGTGAAAACTGTTTGTTTAAATGTTCGAAAACAAAAGCTAATTTAAAATAATAATTAATTATATTTAAATTATGAGGTGTCGTAACATTATTATATTAGTTTTTCATTCAATGTATCATAAAAATCAAAATATAAATTTTACTTGACTTTTGTTTTAAAAGTTGAGAAAAATATTTTATTTTAGATGAAATTATATGATTTATTACCTATGTAAAAATTATTCAACTAATAATGAAAATTACAAAATACAAACGATTACGAGAGTGAAAATTAGTTAATTTTATATTTAAATTGGAAAAATTCTATAAATTTTTTTTATTAAAATAAAAATAATTGATTATTATTTTAAATAATTTAATGTTTCAAAAAAATGTTAAATAGTAAATGTAGATAGACTAATAAAATATTACAATCATAATGTTTTAAGGTCATATCAAGAGTACCAAAGACGTGGTGAGTGATCTACTCCGAGTTGTATACCAACTCAAGTTTCAGAATCTGCAAATGATTATTTCCAACCAATGACAATTGAAAAATTGGTTCAGCATCCTGGTCGTGAACTTCTTATTTTTCTCGATGCGAGATATCAAGGAAATTCGACATAGTAAATTAAATTTTTTATAATTATATTTAAAATAATTATTTTATCACTATTCTAATAAAAATTCGTAAGTTTGCTATTTCAAATAACGGAATAAGCAAATCTATATTAAAGATGCTTCATTCTCTATTGAACAAACCATATACCAAATTTAGAGATATTATGTACAAAAAACGTCAGATTTGGTTCAAGATGTTTACGGTACATTAATTTATTTTTTTATATATATAATTGTTTTTAATAGTTTTTAATAATATTTTTAGTAATATATAAGTAAATTTCACAGCAAGAATTTCCATGGGATCCCATAAACACAAAATTGGTGGAAGAAGCTTTTCAAAAAGATGTTGTAGTACAATTTTTCTGCCACATGAACGAGTGGAAATAAAAATAGAAAAAGAGAAAACATAAAGCAAGAGGGTTGAATGAGTCGATTTGTAACGACTTTATTCGTTATTGAGAATCTTCCAGCGCTGAGGTCATCTCGAGGACTAATTCGGGAAACCAGAAGAGCGACCGAAGAGGAAAATGCATTTACATTCACAATACCGGATCAACTAGTTTTCTGAGACGAACCGATCAATTGGTAAATTAATTATTATATTAATTTGATTTATTATTATTTGAAAATTTTTAAATTATTAATTTAGAATTTTTTTACTTTTACGCACAATAATTTGGAGTGCCTCCAGATCACTTGCAACTTCTCGAGGCCGTTCACACGAACAAAAATACTGGTCGCATCCAAGATGGTCTCGTTAGTGAGATCATCAAAAAAATAAAAATAAAAGTGATATTTTAACTCAGTAGTCTCAAGTTGGTTCTTCATCTTCAGTCACCGAATTGTCTCGTTCTAAGATTAACCATCTCGTTCTTGGTGTAAGTTTGATTTTTTTATTTTTTTTATTTTTATATTTAATATTATAATACCTTTCTAATAATTTTTTTTTGTTTTTACAAGAAGTAAGATTTTATAAGGATCGTCATCTCGGACTCGGGAGAGTTGCAGATACCGGTGGCGCAACATCTGCAGCTAGAAACGAGGAGAATGAACAGCTAAAAGAACAAATGGCGGCTATGTAGATAGAGGTGAATAATCTTAAAATATTGTTGAAATGATGAAAAACAAGTTTTCAGATGACTATTTTTCTCCTCCTTCTCCTCCTGCTCCTCCGATGTAATTTGTAGATTAAAATAATTAAACAATTATTATATATCTAATTAGAATATTATTTTTATGAATTGTATTAATATTTTTTAAAAATATTTAAAAATATTAATTAAATTTAATATAAATATCAATTATTTTAATATTTTTAATAAATATATATTAAAAATATTTAATGAATAATTTTTAAAAAATAAATATCTTAAGTTTTTTTAATTATTTGGTTATTTCCGATGGATGCCATCGTCGAAAATTTCCGACGGACGCTTCCGTCGGAAATATGTCGGCTAGCTCCTGATGGGTGAAAACCATCGGGATACACCATCGGTTCACATTCCCGATGGTAATGGTCTTCGGAAAACTATCCAGCGCAAATACGTCGGGAAGAATCGATGGAAGAAATCCATCGAATATCCGTTGGAGTTTTCCGACGGCATGAACCCATCGTGTATCCGTCGGAAGTTTCCGACGGAAAAAATCCATTGAATATCCGTTGGTATTTTCCGACGACATAAACCCATCGTCTATCCATCAGAAGTTTCTGACGGCAAAGTTTATCGCCAAACCATTGGTAATTCCCGATCCTTTCCCGATGGAAATTGATTTCCGACGAAATAGTCCCAACGGACATTTGTTGTGGAAAGTAGACGGGAATTGATCTTACCGATGGATTTCTGACAAAATTGGCCGTCGGGAATTTGATGTTTTCTTGTAGTGAGGATGCAATCTTTGTTGTAGTAGACCGCTTCTCAAAGATGGCCCACTTCATACCTTGTGCTAATGTCAATGATGCGACACAAACGGCTGAATTGTTTTTTATGGAGATAGTGCGTATTCATAGACCGTGGGAGCACTGTGACGTGCAAGCAGGCCAAGTCTAGAGTGGGCCCTCATGGGTTGTACCTTCGTCTGCCCTCACCCACACATCTGTGGGTAGACATTTCAATGAACTTTTTCGTAGGCCTGTCCGAGATCAACCACAAGGATGTCATCTTTGTTGTAGTAGACCGCTTCTCAAAGATGGTCCACTTCATACCTTGTGCTAATGTCAATGATGCGACACAAACGGCTGAATTGTTTTTCATGGAAATAGTGTGTATTCATACACCGAGACACAAAATTTATGAGCCATTTCTGGAGGACTCTTTGGAGGAGGCTAGGAGCGAATCCTTGTTCTCCAGCACGTGCCACCCTTATAACAACGGTTTTTACATTGTTTTACCATGCACTTCACAACCTTTTTTTTTGTCTTCATTGGCATCTTAGTCATTCTATACGCCCATTGACATTCATTGGAATTTGTGATACAAGCCTCGATTCAAGTCTTGGATGCGCGTGGGCTGTTTGGAGAAGTTTAGGTGAGAAACTCGACCTTAGGCTTCTGGGTAGGGGTTTTCTGGTTGGTATTGGGCGGAAGGGTGAAGTGAACCACACGAGGGGTGATGAACCTCGTGATAAATCACAAACTTAGAGTTAGGAGAGCTGGTCTCGACTAGGTTCTAAGCGCACAAGTTTCTTAGAGAGAAAAGCTTGTAGAAGAAAATTCACACTTTATTAATTATCAAAAAGGTTGTCGAACTACAATGTTGGAAGCAGCCTTATTAATATGCTCGACAGCTTGACCTTCTAGGGTCGACTCAAGAAAGAAAAAGAAAATTTACAAAAGTACACAAATGGAAAACGTACAAAAGTGCATAACCGAAAAAGGACCTATTCCTAAAATGTCTGACTCAAAAATATAAATAATCTAAATCCTACCCTGAAAAATAGAAAGAGACAAATATCCAAATTGAAAACTTACCTTTCTTACCTCACGGCCAAGAAGTGGAAGGTGGCCGTCCTTGTGGCATGCACGTGCCTTGCTCCTAGTCTTCGACTTGGAGTAGGGTTAGGAATCTTTGGGTCCTGACCTCTCTTGCCAGTAAAGCCCAAGTCTCTGAAGTCCCTTGCATTGTTGAAAAGCCTTTGGACTCTTCTTTGCACTTCTGGCCCACTGTCCTTTGTCGATCATCCTCTAGGAGCTTGTCGACCTATAAGCTGAATTTGTGGAAGAGTGCTCTTGATCTGCTCCTTGTCATTGCTCCTGGTGGCACCACTGGTGTAGAGACTTCCTCTAGATGTATTTCCTGAAGCTGGTAGCTTATCTGGTCCGACTCTCCTTGTGTAGATGTTGAAATATCCGTGTACTCGGCTAGATCGGCTGTACCGGCTGGACTGTGCGAGGTGCTGGCCGGAATGTCTTCTGGGCCGGCCAAGTTGATCCCAGAGCCGGCGGTGTCACCAATGGGACCAGCGATGTCATCCACGTCGCCACCAGTTGGGCCGGAGGTTTGGGCCTCTCCGCTGGCAATGTTGATCGGTCCGGTCCTGTTGGTCGAGGGTCCGGCGGTACCGCTTGGGCCGGCAGATGTGCCAAATGGCCCACCTGCCTCGGGCAAGCTCTCTGGTCAGCCAGTCTGGTCTCCTGGCCGGCCATACGACCTGATGTCCCCATCATCCCCTCCCTCTTCAGTAGGTTTTGACCTCAAAACTTGTTCATCTGCATGGAAAGGGGCTAAGTCAGTTACGTTAACGTGTTGGACATATTAAACTCACCTGGGAGCTCGATCCGGTAGGCGTTGTTGTTGATTCTCTCCAGCACTCTGAATGGTCCATCTCCCCTTGGTGCTAGCTTGGAACTCCTTAGGTTGGGGAACCTCTCCTGCCGTAGGTGTAGCCACACCCAATCGCTTGGTTGAAAGATCACCTCCTTTCTTCCCTTGTTGGCATGAGTCACGTACTGCCCGGTCCTCTTCTCCAAGTTTTCTGCTACTTTCTGGTGTAACTTCCTTATGAACTCTGCCTTGGATGCTCCGTTGAGGTTGGTCATCTCTGCTGGTGGCAGTGGCGTTTGCTCCAATGGTGTGAGAGGGTTGAAGCCGTATACTACTTCAAAGGGGGTCTTCTTGGTTGCTGAGTGCACGGCTCGGTTGTATGCAAACTCTATGAATGGCAGGCACTCCACCCAAGTCTTGAGGTTCTTCCCTAGTGTAGTCCTGAGAAGAGTTGACAGTGTCCGGTTGACAACTTCAGTTTGGCCATCGGTTTGAGGATGGCAGGTGGTAGAGAAGAGTAGCTTCGTGCCTAGCTTTCTCCAAAGGGTCCTCCAGAAATGGCTGAGGAACTTGGTGTCTCTGTCTGATACGATGGTCCTTGGCCCTCCATGAAGCCGTACTATCTCCCTGAAGAACAGCTCAGCTGTTTGCGTGGCATCATTGACATTGGCACATGGGATGAAGTGTGCCATCTTGGAGAATCTGTCCACTACTACAAAGATTGCATCTTTGTGGTTGATCTTGGGCAGACCTAGAACGAAGTCCATTGAGATGTCCACCCATGGATGTGTAGGTATGGGCAATGGGAGATACAACCCGTGAAGGTGCACTCGGGACTTTGCCTTTTTGCAAGTGATGCACCTTGCACAATGGGCTTCTACTGTCCTTTTGATGTGTGGCCAGTAGAAGTGCTCCTTGACCACTGCTAGAGTCTTGTCGACACCAAAGTGGCCCATGAGTCCTCCTCCATGAGCTTCTCGGATGATAAGCTCTCGTAATGATCCTTGTGGTATACACAGCCTTCTCTCTCGGAACACGAATCCCTCATGGATGTAAAACTTGCCATGACTCCCTGTGCCACACTCCTTGTAGCTCTCAGCAAAGTCAGGATCATCCTTGTATAGGTCCTTGATGTACTCGAATCCTAGGACCTTTGCCTCCATGGTTGAT